>BRDA01024068.1:44393-51639 GCA_036984385.1 Crenuchus spilurus
ATAAACAATATTAATCACTAAGAGATATTAGTCCATAAACATCCTCAATAAACACTATTATTCACTAGAAGATATTAGTCCATAAACATCCTCAATAAACACAATTAATCACTAAGAGATATCAGTCCATAAACATCCTCAATAAAAACTATTAATCACTAAGGGATATTAGTCCATAAACATCCTCAATAAACACTATTATTCACTAGGAGATATTAGTCCATAAACATCCTCAATAAACACTATTATTCACTAAGAGATATTAGTCCATAAACATCCTCAATAAACAATATTATTCACTAGGAGATATTAGTCCATAAACATTCTCAATAAGCACTACTAGTCAATATAATAGGAGATATAAGTCTACAAACATCCTCAATAAACACCATTAATCACTAGAATAGGAGATATTAAAAAATTCAACTAGAAAAGTTGATCTTGTTCATCACTGAAGTACGTGCTATAACACTAACGCTAGCTCGAAGTACATATCCGCCATATTGTTTTATCCCATGATGCCTTGCCTGAAACTTCTAGTGGAAGATAATCAGTTATACAATGAACTCACTGTCAACACTGTCAAAAACTGAGCTTAAAAGCAGTGACACTGTCCTACCTCACCTTTCCACTATATGAGTATGTGGGGCAGCTATATTTAGGATTTTATCAATATGAATTTTCTTCTGAAGGTAAAGTTCGTGAAGTCATGGGAAAAAATCATTGCAATGGGTGACCCCAAACTTTTGAGCGGTAGAGTAGTTTGCTTGCAGTTGAGCTTTGTTACATTATACATCTCTCTCTCTCTCTCTCTCTCTCATCCACTCTAGCTGGGCGGAGAATAAGCTGATTGGCTGTTGCAGTATCGTCACACAGGAGGCGGGGCCTGAGCCTGGAGCTGTCCCTTTTGGCTTGTAATTGAGGCAGACAGGATGGCATGCGTGGGTGTGATAGGGCGATTGTGGCACAGAAAGTAAGACTGACAGCAGTGACAGCTCCATTCATTGGCTGCTGGAGTCTAGTCAGCAGAAGGCCATTCAGGGCCACCGGCTGCCTCTGCTGCTGGCCTGTGCAGTCAGCTCCTGGTGAGTAAGCATTTAGTGAAAAGGCCACAGAGTGACCCGCTTTAGTGCAAAGCATGGGGGGAATATCTATGTCAGGGCTGATTCTAATCTCACATGGCAGTCTTAAGATGGGGTTCACACACACACACACACACACACACACACACACACACACACACACACACACACACACACACACATACAGCCAAGCAAGACATAATGCCACATTGTCAAATATTTCTTAACACCCCTGACATCAGGTTCAGAGTTTTGACCTCTAAAGCACACAGCTGATATTTTCCCATCATACTAAATGCACATAGTTAATCACAGTGCCATGTCTTTAATACATATTGAATCATTTATTTGTAATATTTAGTAATCTGTGTACATCCGCTAATAAAGCTTAACACATTCCTTGTATTGTCTCACTTTGGTGTAATACCACATATCTCAAAAATGGTCCTTCAAATTTAATGGATGTAAATCTAAAAAGTGTTACGTCTTCCAATTCTGGAGCATTTCAGTCAGTCAAGGCATAATGTATGATGAAATTTTCCCTCAGGCCTAGCTGGACTCTATACATGCCATGAAAAATAGTTTAAGTAATGGAAACTGATGATATTTGGTCTTATTCACAAACATCTTTCTTACATTTGTTCTTAAACATTGTGATTTAAACCAACTGGAGAATTGAAGAAAACACATTAGCGAATTATTTTCACACAAATATATCAGTACTCATGGGCTCCTGAGTGGGTGTAGATTCTGCTCTTACCAAATAAAACAATGGTGAACATCAGAATCTTCTGGAATATGGCATAATTGGGTTTTAAGAAGACATTTCGTCTTAAGAATTGTTGAAACCCATTGTCTTTATCCATATTGCCATTTCTGAGTCACCTGACTTGACATTGTATTATTGCATTTCCTTTTACATCCATCATACTCTTTCAAGAATCCATCCAACATAGAAGATGAAGGACCCATCCTCCCCCAACACCATTTCTAGCAATTAAAGTCTGAACATTTCTGATAAAAGCATTCTTATCCCCAGCATCAACTTTGAAGAGAGAAGTCTCTTGCTGAACTTGTTGCACTTGGCTAATTTTAAGATGCTCTCATTCAAGCTTAAACAAGCATCAAGCAAATAAATCACAGTCATGTACATGTATGTATAACCTCTGTCTTGCAGAGGTGAAGGTAAATCAGTATTCTCTCTATAGGGCGCATCCTCTTTTCTGTGATGATGTTTTGAATGTAAACTGCTTCCTTTCCAGCTTTATTTGCTGCGACTCTTTCGAAACATGAAATATGGTGAGCTTTGATTTTTGTTTCAGATGTTACAGTAACAGCAGTCAGTGTCCGGACAACATGGGCAGCCCTCGGGCAAGGTAGAATAAATATCAAGCTGAAGGACACAGAGGGAGTACCAAGAGCCAATTCAAACAAATGTCCTCAAGAGCAAGCTGCAAAAGCAGCCATGGAAAGTAGCTAATAAACGAAATCTGTCATGCTCAGCAAATCACTTAATAAGGCACATAATCATATGGAGGAGGTGAGACCTGGGATGACACTAAATCAATTGGCAGATGGTGCTTCCTTGGGCGGCCTGCCGCTCTTAAGCTCTGAGTTATGACTTGTGGTGTGCCCCAGGGCTCGATACTCGGCCCACTCACACTCCTCACTGTCCAAACTTTACCCTTAGGATTCCATTAATTTTTAACCCAGCACATTTGACAGGTAGCGTGTTACTTGGCACTTCTCTGGTCGTGAGACTATAGTGGTGATTAAGGGTGATAGAGGAGGATCAATGTGAGAGTGTAGGAATGGCAGAGAATGTCTTAACTCTTAATGTCGATGAGGAGGGAAGATCGCTATACTAATTATTCTTATTGCACCAAATGCCTTTGGCAGGGTACGATAGAGCAACATATGTCAGAAATGAAAGAACAAGCACATCTGAAGGCATTTATTTGAATTGCCTAGATATATTTTGACAGTTGTTTTGTATATCAAAGCATTGCCTTAGAATGTTTCCCCCAATCTTTCATGTTTCCATCATTTCTCGATGTTCCAACTACATGGTAATCAGATGTCAGTTGTTTGCGAGTTGACCTAGAAGATGGCTAATTGCTAATCATTGGAGACTGCAAAAATGTGCCGCAATCTTGGCCCTGGAAGATACTTTGTCCTTGTCATGTCTTGGTTTTCAAAACAATTTCACTCATGCATCTTTTATTTCCATTGTCTCTGCTCATTTTTGCTCATCACAACCAACAACAAACCTCGTTCGTGGATGAGAAGTGTTGAGAAGGCTTTGTTGCCCAGGTCTTCTTGCTAATCAAGAGTCGTTGCACAATAACGATAAATCCCGCACATTGACGTGTGGTGTAAATAAAGAAAACAGGCCATGGTTTGATTATCCAGGCTCCCTGTAAGCAGACAGGCATGAGAGGGGCTCTGCTATTCATCAACCTGGATCTGCCTTCCTCTCAATCTCTCACTGTGCTCACGAAAAACGCACTCGCTGATTGCGTTTAATGTCTAACACATGGCCTAGCCAAGCATTCCCACCACTGCCGAGGGAGGCGCCTGGGCTGATCAAGAGGCTGCGGCTGTGGCCAGAGGGCTGTATTGTGAAACTGCAGGGATCTGGCAAAGAGTCTAGGCAGCATTTTGAACGCAACAGTTGGGATGCGGTGACCATGGCTCTTCTGCTGCACCTACTGAGGACAAAAAACAATGAGACAACTCAAGATGTTGGGATCCACACTGCAGATTGCAGGAGGAAAATGCTTATCATTAGTATCATGTGCACACTTTCAAAAATAAAGCTGCCCAAATGATGTATTTTAGACAATTCCACAGACAAACTGCTTTTAATGAATACTGAGAAATTTCTTCTAAGCTTAAGATCAAACCAAAAAAGGTAAACTGAGCCTTGGGACTTACAATTCAATTATACACCTACTATGTATTGCCTGAAGAACCTTTCATAAAGTGGTTATAGCTTTAAAGAACCATCCACTGAAAGATTCTTGAAGGAACTAAATGTGGTACTTCTGTACTCCGAAGAAACATTCTTGGGACCTGTATTTTTATTTTAAGACTGTGCTTTATCCAGCTCTTTGTGCTTCAGCCTCCTTTCTCTCACTGTTCCCTCGCTTTCTCTTCATCCATTCAGCACCTCTGCAGAATCGGCAAAAGACCCCTTTTCAAGCTGCCTGGGGTCACATTTAACCTGGAAGTGCTGTGATTGGGCTGAGGGTCACTTCACAGGCCTCGGAACCGCCTGCACCCATCCGTCACTGTCAAAGCGTTATTAGTGCTATTATCATCAAAGTCAGTGTCTAAATTATCGCACATGCAAAAAGCTGCACTGCACAGACTAAACGGTGACCTGTTGCAGGACGACTGCCAATAGGGGTGAGACCTTGCCAATGACATCACTGTAATCCCTTAAAGGCCATAAAAGGCTGATGCTGAGCAGAGCAGTTCTCTGGGTGAAGAACTGCAGATTACACTGTGCTTCGACATTCTAGAAACTTCCACCCTGAGCATCTGATAAAGATCGTAAGGTCTTGTAAAGGTTTGGAAAAAATGTAATTAGTATGTCAATTAGACAGCTTTCATCAGCAGAATGGAGATTTCTCTACAATGCGTAATAAAACCAACAAGTGTTTCCTTTGAAATTAGTGATATAATAATGCTAGTGGACAATAGCTGAACTGGGGAGCAGTTCACAGTACCTTTCCATGCATGAATCATTCTGTATTTCTTTCAGAATTGTGTTCTTAGTCTCCTCTCAGATTGATAATACAATTGATGATGTTTTGCAGTGCAGGTATTCTTCATAAGTCCAATCAGGACAGACCGTATGCACATGAGCATAAATGTAAAACTGCAAATTGTAATGCTTTAGAAGAAATATAGTACAGTGGTAACCCTACTTACGAGCATCCCTATTAACGAGTATTCCAGGTAACGAGTTGAGATCTCGGAATATTTTTGTTCCAGGTAACGAGAAAAATTCCAAGTAACGAGTAGCCTAAATTAGTTCACGTATGCCAACCGCTAGGGGCGGTTGTAGCATCCCCTAGATGCTAGCGTAGAAGAAGAGGTCAGTCATTACCTTTGACCGCTGTCCAGTGAAAGTGAAAGTGCTAGTGAAAAGTAGTGAACCGTCGTCGTCTTGTTAATTTAAAACAAAAACCCATATAAACACATTATTTAGCATATTAAAATATACTGTATATTGGCTGGCTGACATGGATTAATCCGTTTTACTTGTATTCTTATGGGGAAAATGCATCCAGCTAACGAGCAAACCAGCTAACGAGCTCGGCTACTGCATGGATTAAACTCGTAAGTAGGGTTACCACTGTATTTTAGGATGTGCTTCTCTTTTAATGGGAAAAAAACATTTGGTTGTAGAAACATCTAATAATACATAATAGAAGTGAACACATGGTTAATAACAACAAGTACGTTGCTCCTTAGATGTCCCATTTTGTGCTAACATTCTATTTATTTACATGGAAGCTTTTTTTGTAGGAGGACTTTACAGAAATCCAACAGGTGAGTGCAGTTCCTGATTGTCTGGCAGCCATTTTTGTTTATCATGTGTTTGAACTTGCCACCATTACAGTTTTTTATAAAGAGGCTGTCACACAACTATAATAGTAAAACCAATGCATGTAGAAGATAATAACTTACACTGTAGTGACTACTATCGTGTTTCCTGGTCATGTTTCTTTAAAGAACACTTTAACGCTTGGAATTTATGCGGGCCTACAGATCAATTCCTGCCTACACAACGTACAAAGCAGTTTCAAAAAGTTAATAAATAGTGATCGGCCTTGCATCCAGTGCTCAAGTTAACTAACATGTCATATGACTGCTTATACTGAGCACACAGCCAGCCTGCTATTGCATCACATCCACAGTGCTGCCCTGGACACGCAATGGCCTGCATTGTCTGTAACCCAAGTGTCAATCCTCACTTTTTCCATGCCAAGGGTTTTGAAAAAGCATTGTAGTAGTTCAGCCCACTGCATATTCATGAAGTCAGTGAGGGGATAAAGCATTGGCAGGGAAAGAAGAAACTGGCATGGCAGGGAGTCTAACAGAGTCACAGACTGCTGAGTATGCCTTCAAGCTGTCCATCAACAGTAGTGTGTGTGTGTGTGTGTGTGTGTGTGTGTGTGTGTGTGTGTGTGTGTGTGTGGTATGAATGTTGGTGAAGTAAAAAGGCAAAATATGAACTCAGGTACACACTCCACTATTTCCAGGTTCATAGATGAGTATTATATTATAATCACTCATATTCCTTAATAAATTGTATTATTATTTTTGAATATATTTCATCATTGACCAATCACTGTGCTTCATTTCATAAAATACAGACATCAGTGTTATTCTGGAGAGAGTGAGTGAGTGAAAGATGTATATATAGAGAGATTTTGTACATTCTTCCATTGGCTAGTCAGTCTCTGTCTCAGGGACAGGGCCTCCTCTTTGTCCCCTAAAGGTTTACACACTCCCTCTGGCTGATGGGATTGGGGTCGAAGTTCACCCTCAACAACCCCGTCTGGTCAATCAAAACTCACTCAGTACCAGAGAATGACCTCAGTCTTTATGATCCACTTGTTTACTTTCAAACATTGGAGAATGAAACAGAGAGAGAGAGAGAGAGAGAGAGAGAGAGAGAGAGAGAGAGAGAGAGAGAGAGAGAGAGAGAGAGAGAGAGAGAGAATCTATGTGAATGTGACCTTTAGCATGGCCAGATAAACCACTGATGCTCTAGAACATGGTTCATTTTTTTGGCAGTGATCTTAACTCTTCTAACTTAAAAATAAAAGTCTTTAATGGTTTCTGACTTTTTTTATACATTTTTGTAGAAAACTTCAAACTCATATTTATCATATAGAATGATACAGGCACTGACAATTTTTTGGGGAGAGACAGGGGGGACATGTCCCCTGCACTTTTTCAAAAAGCAGTTTTAGTCCCCTGTAGTTTTTACTGTCCAAAAACTGTTATGCTATATTAAACGGAGATGAGTCAAGCACTAGGACCCAGCAGAAAAAAAGGCCGCTCAAGCTGAAGTCTGTTTCCCTTTAGAGTGCTGACAAGCTCATTGATTGGCTCTGCCGTTTCTTGCTAATGTGTGATTGGCC
>BRDA01024072.1:0-24736 GCA_036984385.1 Crenuchus spilurus
TGCGTGCATTATTGATTGACTGTTTCCACTGCTTGTTGATCAGGATGTAGTCAATCTGAGCTCTGGTCTCTTGATTCGGACTCTTCCATGTGTATCTGTGCCTGTTGTGTAGACATTTTTTTTTTGTTTTTGTTTTTTTGTGTTTTTTTATTTTAGTTATTTTTTCTTCTTAGTTATTTAGTTCTTTGCACTACCGTGTACATTACATTACCTGTCTTAAATTAATCTGTATGCTTGATTGTGATTTGTGTATTCTGTAATAACAGACACATTGTCTATATTACTTGTCCCTGTACAGTCTATGTATACTTTTGTGATTACTGTATATTGTGTACTGCTTGTATATTATATGTACACAACCTTTATATTGTATATAATACTAAACAGACACTAACAGCCTGAAGCATATTCCCAATGTGTATCAATAAATCTGATTCTGATCAGTTCTATTGAAAATGATGTTCCCTCATCATAACTCAGAAGTTAAATAAAGTCTGAATGAACTGAAAAAGGTATTGAGTACATGTGTAATTTCCAAACCGGCATGTTTATACTTCTGTCAATATTGTTTTTTTGGATTACATTTCTGCACTTTTACATTGTGTATCTTTCAGTGTTTCAAGGTATTAGTGATGGTTTTTGTTCTAACTAGTTTGGACTCTAACCTGTCTGTACTAGCTGAGATAATTATCTTAATGGAAACAAAGCACTGTTGTACGTTGCTATGGATAAGAGCATCTGCTAAATGCTGTAAATGTAAACATATACTGTATATGATCTACTTGAGGTAATCCAGGAATCTAAAGTACAGAGGGAGTTTCTTTCATCAGTCATTTGGCCATTTCTGTGCATGCAAGCTTGTGTTTAAACAGGTAAACATCAACATACTCCTCTCATCTCTACTGATAAGAAACACCCAACTCTGAGTATAAGAGGAAGATAAAATAGGTTGAAAGAGAGAGAGAAAAAGCAAGTGATGGAGAGAAACCACTATAACAGGATGTGGGGTGGGTTTTGTTTTTCCTTTCCTTTCAATCTACTCTTTTATTTGGTTTTTAATCTGTTTATATGCTTTCTGTTCCCTGTGCTTCCATATCTTGCTCTGAAATCCTTTGACTTTCTGCGGTTATGTACTTGTACTATGTCTCATTTCATGTAGGGGACAAAGAGGTAAAAACCGAACTGACCCCTTTGTCTTTGACATGCAAATGTGTACAAAAGTTAACTAGAACTCCAACAAGTCCACATCAGCCCACCCACTGCACTGTGATTGGTCAGATAGACAGTGATGTATAGAAACCTGACAGAGGTTTTCCATGAGCATAAGGTCAACCTCGGTAAACACCATCTACCAAGCACACTTATATATGTCAACAAGTTCAGTGGTATTCTTTCATGAGGTTTTGATTCCTTTGTGACTAGAAAAAAACCCTCAACCAAAGATTACCAAATGTGACATTATGGCCTATAACTGCCTAAGACTATCACTATCAATTTAATTCAGTGATCTGTTACAGTGAGTATTAGACTGCTTTCACATGGGCATGTTTGGGTCCATAAAAATGCTGTTAGACCTCCTATTGGTGTGTGAGCCAATAGGACACAACGTGGGGTGAGGCTTCAATAACTTGCATAGCCGCAGATTTAAAAAAAAATAATAATAAAAGCAGTAATGCATAACAGTGCATTGCTTTTACAGATACAACCATGACTGTGTGTACAAGGTCTTAGAACAAAGTTTTATAAAAGAACAAACCATTAAAAATAGATTTAACTACACATTCAAATTTACAAATATACATTATTTAAGTCTTTACTGAAAGCACAATATTAAAATACATTTTCCTTCATATTTTCAATGTCTTTGCTGAACTTAATTTACTAGCACTGGCACTGTATATGATCTACTTGAGGTAATCCAGGAATCTAAAGTACAGAGGGAGTTTCTTTCATCAGTCATTTGGCCATTTCTGTGCATGCAAGCTTGTGTTTAAACAGGTAAACATCAACATACTCCTCTCATCTCTACTGATAAACCCTCACATACAACAACAATCAACATACAAAAAACTCAGTAATTAGCAACTGAGTAATAATATAAGCAGCTGTTGTTCCTTGTAGAAAAGCAATAAGCTACTTATTTTCAATTTATCAACCTAAGAAATAATATAAGGTAACTAGGGATGTCAATACTTTGCAAACCATTATGAAAATATAGCATGTAGCGCAAAAAATTAAATAAAAAATAATAATTATGATAATTAATAATAATAATAAATAATAAGAATGATGATAATAATTAATCCATGTTTCTTACTGTAGAAAAAAAAAACATTAGTCTCTCCTACAGTAAGAAATATTATGTATGTATGTAACACACAAATGTGGGCAGTGAACACGGGAAGCAAATGGCTGTGCCTAACTGAAGTGCCTTGCTCTAGGGCACTTCAGTCACATCTTGCCAGTGAATTGAACCAGCATCCTTCTTGGTTACAAGACTGGGTCCCTAACCACCAGACAACAGCTGCCCCTGACATAAGAACTGCCCTCAAACCATTGGTGATACATTTTATTAGCTAACAAAGCTAATTGAATTTAATTGAATAATTGTGACAGTCATGAATTTGTACAAGAGTCTTTGTTTCTCATAGTCTTCTAGTTTTTCTGCCACTACAGTCCTCATCATTAGTTTGGGAAGCTTCTAATTTCCCAACAGATGCTATCAAAGAATCCATTTGTGAGTTTTCAAAAGGGTGGAGTTGAGGTTTCAAAGGTTCAAGACCAAGTCATGCAACTTTTTGCATCACTGCAACACGGACAATACCAGATTTGTTCTTTTACTTCCTTTTAGAGTTACAAATGACAGGACTTCTCATCATTCTTATGACTGATGTTTTCCTCCTGTGCCATAAAAACAGAGATATTACTGAGATCATCTTGTGGGTTTATTTTCCTGTGGGACAGTTTTCAAAGCTCATCTTGTTTCATCCAAAACTGACTAAAATAGTGGCATCTGTCTGAAATATTTGTGTATTTTTTATGCATTTGTCTCCAGTGGCTACATGTAGCATTATGCATCAATGTCAACATCATTGTTCTAAAGTAGCAGGCCTTGTCGCCAGCTGAGTCATCATTGTCAATTCATCTGAATGATTCTACATTCTACATTGGGTCATTCCCCATCCAGTGACTGATAAGTGATGGCATCATTAGTATCATCCTCTGAACATGTTTAGGTGCTCAGAATTATGTGATGGAAGGCTTCAAACAAGGATGGGGTGTTGTACATAAGCCTACTCCCTCTCAAATCTGTGGGAGTGTTGTGGGATTAGAAAGAAGTCTACAGGGATTTAGCTGTAATTAAACTTGATGGAAGACATATAAAGCAGGGATTTATTGCTTTTATTTTCTTTTTTCTTTTGGTAACTAGTCCTTTGTAACTAATGGGAACAGTTACAGTCTCTTTGCAGAACTTGATAAAACGGATGTAGGGATAGCTCTAGGAAAAAACTTTATTTGATGTAGAACATATAATATAGTTCCTTTAAACCTTTAAGAAAATTATTCACAGTCTAGTTGGTGTTCAGAGTAATATGTGTAAATGGTGTATTATAGGAATGTACTAATTCAAATATATTTATAATGGTGATGACAGGAAGCAAAGGTCACAATTTCTCTAGAAATCAGCATTTCAGGTTAAGCCACTTTATATACAATCAATATAAACAGAGTAGTTTAAAGTTTTAAATATACAAGAACATTGGACAAAAGTGGACTTTTCCTTTTTAAAAAATCATCCACTGAAAGCAAAATGGTGCACATTAAATCCTGCTTGCAGTCAATGAGCCTTATAGATTTCAGCTCATTGGCACAGTTTGTCTTAATCATCCTCTAGGCTTTCATCGGTGTTCATTTTCTGATCACAGAGTCAATCTTGGCTGGATATTTTGTGAGGCTTGTGCAATGGTAAAAGCACTTTCATGTCTATGAGAATGGTCCACAGTTCAAATAATATCTTGTCAACTGTTGTCCTGTGATCAGAAGCTTAACAATGTTGAATAAAATAATGAAACTGCACAACAACAACAACAACAACAACAACAACAACAATAACCAATGGGCCAATAAGACACATTGGCCATTGTGATGAAGCACAAGATGAGTGTTTCTAATAAAGTGGACATCTTCTGCAGTAGTTCTTACTGCTTTAAGCCATCAAACACGCAAGAAGGATCTGTATAGTGCCAATAGGATTGGTGCAATTACAGGTCTCAGACACTACAGTAAAGTAATTAATGAGTCTAATCCAAAGGAAGCGATGGATTTGGTCTGAGAGAAAGAAAGAGAGATAGAGAGGGTGTGAGGGAGTCACAGAAAGGAAATTGAGCATGATTCCTTCAGGAGTTCTCACATATGGGTGGATCCGTAGAAGTGTGTGGAGCAGGTAGTGGCCTGCTGGGCTGGCAGCAAAGCCGGATTCAGGAATCTCACAACGCTTTCTTTCCAAGCAGGAAAGCGGCCACACACAGCAGCTGCTGCCCAGACAGAGCGCCTTCCAGTGGGTCACTGGGAGGTCAATGAGATCAAGACGGTACCTGAAGGCAGTGCTAAGAATCCTCTCTGAAACTAATGCGTGTCTGTCAGTGACTCCATTTACCTCTTTTCCCTTCTGGCTGATGCAACGAAGAGGAAAAAAAATCATGCCAAAAGAGCTGTAATGAAGTTTGAAAAGTATGTTTCAACAAGTTTCCCCCCATTTTTTAAAAATAGAGCTAGAGCAGCCACTTCAAAAGGCACTTAATTCATGATGAAGAGGGGATATTAGCTTTATTTGCCTGATTGAAGACAGCCGCTTTGCACTGTACATCAGACGTAGAAAGAGTTGAGCGAGATTAAATCACTCTCTCACTAAACCAAGCACCACTTGCTCAGACACACATGCAGCATGGCTGGGCTTTGGTCCATCAGATAATAAGATTAAATGAGTGATAGTCTGTCCTGCCAGAGTAATTGACGATTAGCTGATAAAGATATATTAGGGCTTAATGGGCCAGTGCTATTTTTACTGCACTGAGCACTGCACCACAGCTACTGTTCCAAAGGGCTGAACTCTTTGGGGGGTCAAGCCTCCAGAGTTACCCTGAAACACAGGCCTCCAACATCACTCACTATATTACAGGAGTGCTGTTTCACATATAAACACATGACCTCAGGTGCTGTTATATGATAGATTTGTTAAATAAAGACAATAAATGCTAAAACACTTTAAACATATAATGCTTCAAATATTTATTTCAAATAGTGCCCATTTCTTCCATGCAAAAAAGTAGTTTCAACTTAGAATAGACTTAGAATAGAGTAATTATGATTGTTACTTAGTAGCTGGCGGTTCATGGAAAGATAATGGTATGATGGAAAAGCATGCGGATACAGACCTATTACAGCAACGTTGCTGAAATGCTTGAAGCCAAGAGCTATTCAACATCAAGTACATATTCAGTGACTACAGTGAGCACCATAGCTGCACTGTATTATATATAAATGTTGCTTCCTTTTGGCATTATTCTTCTTCACTGCAGGTAAAATGAGAAAGTGACTTCTCTTTCTCTGTTTCATGAATGAATGAAGCAAGCCCAGATTAAGTGAGAAAATTCACCATCATTTACATTTACAGCGGAGCTTAAAAGTTTGTGAAGCCTTTAGAAATTTCTATATTTCTGCATAAATATGACCTAAAACATCATCAGATTTTCACACAAGTCCTAAACGTAGATAAAGAAAACCAGTTAAAGAAATGAGACAAAAAACATTATACACAGTAAATCTGCCAGTGTTAAATCAACGCTATTAGAGTTAAATTAACACTGAGAGTGTTACATTTTGACACTCTCAGTGTTAATTTAACTCTAACAGTGTTGATTTAACATTGTCAGATTTACTGTATACGTGGTCATTTATTTATTGAGGAAAATGATCCAATATGACAGATTTGTTAGTGGCTCAGTTTGTTTGTGAAAATTAAAAAAATTGACATAATAAAAAAACATAATACCCCTTAATTTTGATAAATTTTGTATTTTCAGAAAACAAAAACAGCTGTGCAGTACTGGGATGTTTTGCTCTTTAACACTTGTCTAAAATTAAAACAGTTGCAAATTTCTCCTACTTACTGTATGAATACATTTTGTATTAACGCTTATAGTTGAAAGAGTAATATTCAGACTTTTATTCTGTTTATATTTTTTCACAGAATTATTAGAGTGCACCACAAACTAGCCTAAACACTGCACATTCTTAAGTGATTACTTTCCCTTTTTGTTTCTATTTCCTTGCTGGTGACAATGCTGCACTCTAATTGGCTAAGGAACCACTTGTTTAGTTTCAAACCCCTGTGCAGGATGAACACAGCAACCTCATCATGTAGTGAAGATCCTGTTACAGCTTGGTTAACAGTGACTGAAACCGATACTACTAAAATGAGTATTGCGGTATTTCTTTGCTCTGTGTCTGTAGTGTGAACACGCCCACGTCAATTCAGAACTAGAGTGTCTGAATGAATCAGACTTATATATAGAGACCTACTACCACATATCAGCTCACTCCTTTTTGTCTTTTCAGAGGGCCAAGTGTGGCAGTCATTCATATCCGTTTTGCCTTTCTAGTTTAGCATGTAAGAAGATAATATCTAAATGCACATCTAGTCTTCTGCAATGAAGTTGGAAACTACTGAATTCTAACTATTGCAATTAAACAACAACAACAATTGGTAATAATAATAAAGTAATTTTTAATTTTACATTTTTAAGCCCTTAAACCTGATATGATTTAGGGCATAATATGACTGTGAGCTTTAAGAGCTCAAAACAGGAACTGATCTAGGATCAGTGTTGTGACAATAAGTAATGAATGTGGAGGAGTCTGATCCAACATCAGCCTTCTAGCTGAAGTGGCTCTCTGTGGAGTTGAGGATTTATTACAATCATATTGCAATGTAAGTCATACTGTGCCCATAACAACATTGATTAGTCTGTGAGATCTTAGTTAAGATCAGATTGGGTTAAGAAACACTTTGAAGATGTATTTTGACAGAAATGTCTGGTCTACTTTAGGTGATTATTGTGTTTATTAGTAACATTAGCTTTGCAACTCCAGTTCTAAACTAAAGAAGCAAAATTTGGACTCCAAATAGGTCTTGGCTCATTGGCTACAGGTTCAGCACTGAACTTTTGGGCCTTGCATTAAAAAGTTGTTTATTCATTCATTATCACACCTGCTTAATCCTTATCAGGGTCGCAATTAGTCCCCTACCCCCTCACTGGGCGCAGGGCAGGGCATTACACTATTCAACTAAGCCCAGGACAGGGCACCAGTCCATCGCTAGGTGAACACACACGCACACACATACATACACATACATTTTTTTTTAGAGTAGCCAATTCACCTGACATCCATGTTTTTGGACTGTGGGAGGAAACCGGAGACCCCAGAGGAAACCCATGCAGACACGGGGAGAACATGGAAACTCCGCTCAGATGTGGACTCGAACCCAAGACCTCAGTGCTGAGAGGCGAATGTGCTAACCACTAAGCCACCGTGCCGCCCCAAAGTAGTTTATATAAGTTTTATTTGCAAAGCAAAAATATGTCCCTTCTATTTACAAACAACCACAAAACCACACTTTCTTCTCAGTTATATCTGTTACTGCTGATAACATCTAAGATTAAAAGGAAAATAATAATTAGGAATTTCCCAAATCTAATTTACATGTTCATTTCACATCATTGCTCTCCATATTGAGGTTTATTTTGCCACTCTGGCCTTTGGCTTGCTCATTAGGGGCTTAAACCTGCATACTTATAAAACTGCTTTGTCACAAAAAAACAAACACTATTTACAGGTGTATCTCAAAACATCATCAAAAAGTCAATCAGTAATTTTATTCAAACATTTACATTCATATATTATATAATACAATACACACAGAGTGTCTATTTCAAGTGTTTTTTTCTTTTAATGTTGATGATTATTGTCTACAGCCAATGAAAACCCAAAAGTCAGTATCTCAAAAAATACAATATTATATAAGACCAATTGAAAAATATTAATAAAGATTACATAAATGTGGGCCTACTGGAAAAATATGTACAGAATATGCACTCAGTATTTGGTCGGTGCGACTTTTGAATGAATTACTGCATCAGTGAGGCGTGGCATGGAGGCGACCAGCCTGTGGCACTGTCAAGGTGTTATGGAAATCCAGGTTGCTTTGATAGCAGCCTTCAGCTGACTGACAGTAGGCACTGTCCTTTTTTTTCAGCTGTGCACTCATGCTTCCGAGACTTGCAATCAATAAGTATGATCAGTAGGTGATACCGTATAAATGTAACTAAACAGAAAAGAAAAACTCATCACTAACGTTCTGCAAAATTCCCCACCAGTTTCAGATCAGTCAGGTGTCATCAAAAGAAAGCTGAATCACAGACCACTTAAATGTATTACAAGAATGAATCATAAAGTCTTATTCTAGGTATTAAAGTAATATGTTAAGAAAATGTACTCATCATTTTTTCCACCTTATAACTGCCAAACTGCAGCTGCTTTTACTGAATATATACATGCAATTCTTGGTAATATACAGTGTTGGGAACGTTACTTTAAAAAAGTAATTAGTTATAGTTACTCACTACTTGTTCAAAAAAGTAACTTAGTAACTGAATTACTCTATAATAAAAGTAACTCGTTACCAGGGAAAGTAACTATTTGCATTACAGTTAAAAAAAGTTATTTGTCAAAGAATAAGGATTTTTTGAAAAAGCAGTTTTCAGTCAGTTGAAATGAGTAGATCAGAAAGGTGTTTGTACATAACTTTTGAAATTTATTGCACATTAACAGACCAGTGCAGGATAAGACTTCTTTTTCCGACTTTTTTCTACAAAGTGGACCAACAAGGACGGTGTATCTAATAGGGTGGATAGTGAGCTAACATACAGTTTACAATCTCTTGCAGCTCTGATATTTCTAATAAACTTGTACAAGTGCAACACACACTAGCACACCACTACCACATCAGTGTCAATACAGTGCTGAGAATGATCCACCTCTCAAATAATAGCTGCTCTGTGATGGTTCTGATCATTGAGGAAAATGGTGAAAGGAGGTTAATGGAGTATACAGAGAAACAGATGGACTACAGTCTGTAAGTGTAGAACTACAATGTGCACCTGTATGCTCAGTGGAGCTGATCAAATGTAAAATGAATGTAGATATGAGGAGGTAGTTTTAATGTTATGGCTGTTCAGTATACTGTATGTTGATGCAAGACTCCACAGTTTCCAAAATGATTCTTTAAGTTTCAGTGATACAGTATAGGTATTATTCATGTAAGAACAAAGAGAAACACATGACATGCTAATATGTTAAAACAAACGTGCAACAATTAACATTGTACTGTTCCAACAGTATTTGTGGAGAACTCATCTTTATATGAAAGCTTGTGAGAATTAGTGAGAAAAAGAGGCTGATGCCAATCTCAGCAATGGGCTGTGCTATTTTATCAGTGAAGCCTTTAGAAAATATTGCTTTAGTCACATGATACTGGAAAGGGTGGCCTGTAATAAAAAGAATAATAATTTCCTTTCATCGTAAAGGATCAAAGCTATTAGCCGACATCCGGTTGTTGTATATCCACGTGCTTGTTTAAGATAAACTTCAATAGCTGAACAAATACAGCTTAACTGATGACTAAACCAGGACATTGTTGTGCTGATTGTTACTGTTACGATTAGACTCCCACGGTCAATGCTTACTGTAGGCGCTTGTTCTGTAAAGCTACTGGGTAGAGCCAACTCGACAGAGAAACTGAATGTAAACACATGACCTATTTTTCATTTTTATTGTAATGGCAGTTGTACATTATTTCAGGTCTGAGTATTGCACTTAAAACCTGATAGTGTTAACCTTGACACAGCCCACTTCTTACAGTGAAGAGTTACAAATGAGCACCTGCAAACAAAGATAGTTACCACAAATTATAATGTCAATAAAGCCTGGTTGGCAAGAACCCTAATGAATAAGATAATGATTATTCTCCTATATTGGTACTAGACAATTCAATGTTTTTGGTTGAAAGACATTTTCATGCTTACCTTAGGCAAACAAAGGTGTCAAAAGGGTTCTTTGGAACAACACCATAGATCACCATTTGGTTCCATGAAGAACATTTCTGGATATGGCAAGAACATGAATATTAATTAAAATCTAGCTTTAAAGTCTTCACACACTGTTCTAATCTTCAATAAGCCTACATACTTTGCATTATTTTACTACTTAAACTCGTATCATCCCAGACTTACTACTTTATATGGAAAATAATGCTAGCTGCCCAGTGCTTAGAGACATATGAATGTAATGAACATTTGCATATACTGCAAGAAAGAATATCTTGAAAAATCTTCCAAAAGAAAAAATATATTGTTCAATTTCTTCATCACATTTTGATGGTTTAAGTAAAATTAGGTAAAACAAAAATAGGTAAAATTCATTGGGAGAAATAGGAGACAATGGGGAGACATAATTTAGTATCAAGACAAAATTTAAATTGTCATTTGCAGCAACAACAGTAAATATTCTTAGTTCTGGATAAGAAATGATTGAGGTCATGTTGAGATTTTTTTTATATTAAACATGAATTTTGCCTAATCTGAGCACAATGTGAGATTTTATTGAGACTTAAAACATATATCTCAGCACCAGGAGAGTTACTGTTCTGTCTGATCTCATTTTCTAGGAGAAACTACTGCTCTGCTTTTTGATTTTATTTTCTGTGGGTTAAGTGTAACAGTGGAAGGTTTAAAAAAACAAGAGCTTGCAGGACTTCAATACATATTTCAAAGCTGGTATCATTATGAGAAATGCAGAGCTCCCCTGACCACTCTTCATCAGAAATGAAGGTTCCTTCAAGCGCCATTAAATGAATAACAGTGTGTGAAGTTGATAATAAAGTCATTACTCTAACAGCCTTTTAAACCTGAATCTACCACAACAGCTGCCCTCCCACAGTTACACTCTTACTGTCTCTCTGCATGGTCCCAAAGGAATCTGCCCATTTGATTTACCACAGTGACCCCAAACACTGACCTTTAGCCCTTGTCTTATAGTGGATGGATGACCAGGTTTGACCTTCAGTGGGTGGGTGTTGATGGTTGCTCATCCATTAACTGTCTCCCTAAGGCTATGTGGAATCCATGGAAGATGTTTCAGGAAGATTCAGGTTCAGGTTCAGGTTATTTGACCTGTGTAGAGTTTCTTCACAACTTTTTACACCAGTCAGGACTGTGCAGGCTGACTGATAGCTACAGCCAAGCATGAAGCAGGCCTGATCATTGCCTTCAATGATTAAATCACATTTGAAGTGCATGTACAACAACAATAACAAAGGTTTGGATGTATAAATGCATTAATCTCTTTGTCTATAGATAGTGATTACATTTAGGAATGTTACAATGGGTTGTAATCGATTGTAACAATATTCAATAAAATGTGCTCAAAGTTTGGCCAAAATAAATGTACCTGTTTAAAACATAAAAATACATACATTTTTAGTGTTCACAATGTAAATAATAACATTATACTTTATAACAAACCTTTGAGAATGTTTTAAGAACTTAAAAGTTATTTTAGAAGAGAACCAATATTTTACTGAAAAAATTAAAGTTCTCAGAAAAGAAAACAAAAATTGACCAAATTTAGTAATGTTTTGCAGAAATACTTTAAGACTTATTATATATTGTATATAATAGAAACTTTACAAGATAAAACAAAGTCTTAACTGGGAATGAAAGTCAGTGTATTTTAAGCAGTTCTGAACTATTTTGGTTGATTTGTTCATCAAGACATTTTCACACAATGTAATGTTCAGCTGGCATATAAAAAGTAAAAAAAAGTACATACTGGGAAAATACAGAACAAATAATGAAAAGGAATCATGCTGAGATTTTCTGACAATTTACTAGACTAATAGATTCATTGTCATGGTCATACAATAATAAATTTGCAGTACAAGGTTTGTAGCATGGCATATGAAGTCACTCTCTATGTAGACAGAGATAAGAAATGCTTGCATGGTGTTCACAAATATACTGCAAGTACATTTGACAAGAACCACACCTTCAGTAGTTTCAAGATAACTATGTTTCTTTAGTCCAGTTAACTGAAGGCTTTGTTCTGCAGTGCAGCATGAATAGTACCTGCAACTCCAGCTTCTTGAAACTGGTCTAACCTGCGAGATTGAGTCAATAAACTGTTTTTACGTAAATGGTTTTAAGATACTAATCTTTCAAACAGGAGATGCAACTGATTTCCAGTCATGCAATATATCATTCTACATATCTGTCTAATCTTTTTACGTTGTACTCCTCAGGTTCTGCAGTTTTTTTATTCCACTTTTGATCTTTCGAAATGTTTACATACTACTCCTTTAGCTAATCTCTTTATATGACTTAAAATGAAACTGGTAGTTTTTTTACTATACATTTAAGCCCAGTGTCATCTGTTCTGTGTGAATGGGCGGGGCTTTTCTGCTCTAGAATGAGTAGGCAGATATATGCTAATTTTTATGACATCACAAAATGTGAATTCAAAATTGGTGGCTTTTGCAAATTAGTTCTTGTACATGAACTGCAGAATGAATGGTAGATTTTGAAACTAAATATAGATGCACTCCTATTTTTTTTTTACGTGTGGAAATGGTTAACTACACCAGGAAAGTTGACCTGTTTTAAGAAAATACTGTAACTAAAAGGTACTGGGTTGGACTTCAAGTGCAGATAGAGGGGGTGGCAAAAATAGTGAAAATTAAAAAAAATGAAAAGTTGCCACAACTGGGATTCTTAGGTCATTGTGGAAATGATAAGCATATTGTGCTGGTGTGCTTACCACTGCACCACTGAAGTTGTGGAACTTGGAACAATGTGAACTGAAGGGAGGGTGGAGAAGTGCTGCAGATGAACCAGGTGAATCTGGCCAAAAATACAGATCTTCTCCCTCTCACAGATACAATGCCACCCAGGGTAGAACTTGGGAAATACATGCCACTCACTGCGAGGCAGTTGCCCTAGGAGACAGATCGCACTCTCACTAGGGCGCAATCTCACCAAGGGTGAGCCTCAGAACAGTAACACACTACTTGAGGAAGCTAAAAGCAAATCGCTACACTGTATATTAACCCATACAGATGAAACCCAGATGGGAGGAGAGGCTTCAAAGACTGAAAAGAGAAGAAAGTCTCTGTGAGGACAAAGCAGAGGGATAGTAAGAGACTGATGTGAGACTGGTGGGAAGTAATCAATTGGCAGGACATAATTGCATACACTTGGTTTTGACTGACTGGTTTGTGTGATTGAGAACTGGCTCAGTGTACTTGATGGTAGGCGAGGATGGTGTTTGGCGCTTGAAAAAGTAATCATATCACTAAATACAGTTGTTTTTCCCTCCGCTAAGGGTTCACCATTGATTACAGATTATAGAAAAGCAAGGTTTTAAATGATCTGTCAAAATGAATCATGTTTAATACAAGGACATGAAGCATCAAGACAAAAAAAAAGTTCAGTTTTGATTTCAGGTTGACTTTAACATCATCAGCTAGAGGTCCACTTTCAGTATGCTCTTGGGATTGTCCCACTTCAACACTATTAAGCATCCAGTAACTGGTTCTCATAGACTGCTGTAGAGTGATTTGAATAGTCAGTAATCAAACAGAGAGAGAAAGGGACAGTCCTGATTGTTCCACTGTATTAAGAAATGACTCAGAAACTGAAAAACAAGCTCAAACAGAAGGCTTCTTTCGCTGCCTGTGCATCTTATAAAGAATCTCATTTCACAAAGTTGGATTAAATAACATGAAAAGGTTTAAGATGTAAGTTTCCTATCTGACTGATTATTTTCATATACAGTATATATGAAATACAGTAAGTGCCAAAAGCTGACTGGGCTTTTTCTGCTGCAACAGAGGAGCAATTCCAGGATCTATAAAGGTGCCAAAAGTGTTTTTGAGTGTAAGAGCAGTTCCACAGAAGAATCACTTTTGCGTCCTTTAAGCCAGGGTTCTCCTACTTTTCTCAGCAATGGACCCCATAAGTATATGTGGCTATACTTGGTGAATACCCAGGGGTCCCCTGACCCTGTTTTATACCTTTGTAAAAATCACAATGATGGATGTTAATGTATATGAACATATTTTTGCCAATTAATTGACATGTTAATAACATGTGAATGTGATGTAACAAATCCAAACAGGTTGTTATTGGTCACATATTTATTTTTTAGCATTATAGTGCATGAAAAAGAATACAAATTTTTGTCTTCAATATTCAAAATAAATCAGTATTAAGCTCTTCCAACATAATACAGTAATAAAGGCAGCACAAAACTTCTGTTATACAGTGATAGAACATCACAAAAAGTCAATTCCACATGCTAATTCATTTGGCATTAGCAGACAAATGCCATATTTAAATGTACAATATCCTACTTTTTTGCATTCATTTGCATTTTTTCATGACTTTTATCCCATAAAAAACTTTTTGTTATTGCACTTTTAAGCTTTGCATATGTACATTATTCCTGTTCTGATTGGCTGTCCTGTATTGTGCTTTATTCAAAAAGTGTGAGCTGCAACACTCCTTATGACTTGTGTGTGTATAGGCAGGGCTAAACTGTTGATGGGTGAATGGGTGGGCTAAGCATTTGCTTCTGTGACATCACAAAAAATGACTAAATTATGCATTTTCAAACTTCAACAGCATATACAAAGTAATTTGACCAGGAATGCCCTAAATTTTCCATAACATTGTTGCGGTCCAATACTATTATTACATCAATAATGGACCCTTAAAGAGAATTTGAAATGTGGCAGTTGGTAGTAAATGTATAATTACATTAAAAAATGAAGTGTCTTATTTTCCATTTTTTTCAGTGTGATGGAGTTTGTAATGTGTGAAAGTGTGTAACTGTGAGGTTGATGCCTTGAGCGGTTAATCACACACAGGCATCCTTCCTCAGTGGGGTTTGGTTGAGAAATGAGTCAAGCTCAGATGATTGGTAACAGTTCACTTTCCCTTTAATATATGTGACAGCAGAGATAACAACCAAGATGCTGCTGCTGCTGCTTGACATCGATAAGTGTTTTGTGGGTTGTCATGCAAACAGTAGCTATCTTTTACCTGTAGGGGTTAGATAAATCAGATCTGTTTATAATAGCAGGAGAGAATACATTTTGGGTAAATCCCCAACTGCCCAGTAGAGTGACTCAACCAGCATATTACTAATATAGAGCAGACTTAGCATCGGAAACCAAAATGTGCTTTCTTCTGGGGAAACCTGTATAACATACATCATAGATACAACACACACACACACACATACACAGACAGACAGACCAAACTGGGGAAGTTTACAAAACACTTTCCAAAATTGTAAATATAAAGAATCTGCTCTCAAAAAAAGAATATTGCTGCCCGTTGGCAGTTTGCCAGATGGCTGTTGGAAAAGTGATTTGTGGATGAATGAAATCAAAACCTGTTGGTTTAATAGAGATGTGTTATAGTGGGAGAATAGAAAACACTGCAATCTAGCATAAGAACCTTATTCCATCTGTGAAACATGATGATGCGAGTATCATGGTTTTTGGTTTGTTTTTCTGCATCTGGATCACAATGGCCTGCCATCAATGATAACTAAATAAATTCTTAATTATATCATTCGGTTCTAAAGGAAAATGTCAGAACATCTGTCCATGAAATGAGCCTCAAGATAATATTTCAAAAATCATGCAGCAGAACAATAACCCTGAGCACTACAAAAAACAGTTAAAACAAAAAATCATGTTTTGGAATGGCCAAGTCAAAGTCTTGACCTTAATTCAGTAGAAATGTTATTGAAAGACCTGAACTGAGCAGTTCATATTAGAAAAAACTCCATCCCAGAGTTGAAGCTGTTCTGATTAGATAAATGAACAAAAACCTCCAAGTCAATGTGCAGTTACTTGAAATATTGTGATAATATATTGGTAGATAAATGACCTGGTATAATATGTTTGTCTCATATGTTTAGGCTAATAAGGTTATTTTTTTAATCATCTTTTGACACTTGCATGTAAATCTGATGTTTTAAATTAAAATTTAGGCAGAAATATATAATTTTTAAAACATTTGCCACTGTACTACAATGTTTTAAGTTTCCTTAGAGCTTACAACAAACTGATATTTATGATTTTGTTTAGGATAAAGTTTAATGGATAAAAAAATGAGTAAATGAGTACTTAGTGATATTAACTAGAATATTTTTTCATGTTGTTGCACTTAATGTTGAATAAAACATTACTTTTGGTATGTTATGTTTAAATATACATTGAATCCTAATATAAACAAAAATATTGATAAGTGATGCCAAACTTTTTCATGTGTATATGGCACATGCATGCTAACTTTAGAGAAGAAGGAACAAAGAATTTATGGAAGTCAGTATAAAAAAATATAATGTAATTACTTTTGGAGCACTTCTGTTAGTCTATTCATCATCTAATTTTCACACAATGTCCAGCTGGCCTTTTCCAATGATGTAAAAAACTAGACAAAATAGAGATAAGGTTTTGTTCTGACAATGGCAATATATTACATTATGAATACATGAATACACTATTCTGAATGAATAGATCATGCATTTTAAATAGACAAATATAGACCAGAGCCCATTAACCTATAACATTTTTTTTTTACTTTTGCCACAGACTTCAAGATTGTGAAAACTTTGGTTGCATTTTAATAGTTTAATTATTTTATTATTATTATTATTATTATTATTATTATTAATGAATTGTTTTTATTATTTGATATTAATTTAATGAAACCTGCTCTTAATATGTAGGCCCCTCAGTAAAAGTACAGACACAGCAGACTAGTTTGTGGATCAACATGACTCATCAGATCAGACAGAAGGAATGAAAGCAGATGAAAAGATGTTCAACTGAAATTTTGTCTTGGTTTTGCTCCAGTCTCACCTAAACACTGATTCAAATCTACACGAAAAAAAAGGTCACTGTACATGTACAGAGGTGCTTTAAAGTTTATAATTTTCAACATTTGTGCATAACTTTAAGTTAAACTTAATCAGACTGTCACACAAGTACTAAAGTAGATAAAGGAACCAAATCAAACAAATGAGACAAAATATTAGACTTTATTTATTTAGGAAAATAATCCTATAACATCTTAAATCCTAAATAATATCTGTGAATGGCAAACATATGTGAACCTTTGTTTTAAGTATCTGTTGTGACTCCACCTTGTGCAGCAATTATTGCATTAACTAAATGTTTCTAGTAATTGTTGATCAGTCCTGCACATTGGCTTCAAGAAATCGATGAACTGCTTGGTTCAGGTCCTTCCACACTTCTACTGGATTAAGGTCAGGACTTTCACTTGGTCATTCGAAAATATTAACTTCATTCTTCTTTAACTGTTCTTATGTGTCAACTTGTGTACTTAGGGTTGTCTTGCTGCATGACCCAAACTGCAGATAAGCAGCAATGTTTTTTGGAGACCATTGGCTTTCTCGTTGTCACACTGCTGTTATTCAGTGTTCTCCTGATGGTGTACTTGTGAAATTACCCTGGGTTCTTTTGTGACCTCTTGCTCTTGGCAAGATCTTTGTTGGTCCACTACTCCTACTTTACTTTACTTATTCTGACCCTCTTCTACCTCTCAGTGTAGGGTTGACTACTCCTAAGGAGGGTAATGGTTTTGAATGTCCTGTATTTGTACACAATCTGACTGTGGATTGGATTCAGTACAATTTCTTTCAGAGATGATTTTTTAACCTTTCCTAGCCTGATGAGTACTGACAACTCTTTCTGAGGTCCTCAGAGACCTCATTTGTTTGTGCCATGATACACTTCTACAAACATGCTAGATCTCTGTTCTTTAAATGAAACAGGGCACCCACTCACACCTGATTGTCATCCCATTGACTAACAACATCTGACTCAAATTTCACCTTCAAATTATTTACTAATCCTAAAAGTTCACATACTTTTGACACTCAGACATGTAACACTGGATCATTTCCCTCAATAATAAATTAACAAGTCTCATATTTTTGTCTCATTTGTTTGATTTTCTTTCAAGCACCACTGTACTGTACATGCACACATATAGAGTAAATACAGGCATAGTATTGTTCATTATGTTAATGTTATACTTGTCCTTGTTCTCAACAGCATTTTATACTTTTTGTTTAGTTTCCTGCAAGAAGATTTTAAAAGTGCTAAACATACAAGCCAAGCTGGTACACTGAACACACTCACCTAGTAAAAGATGCAGTGTAATGCGTGTAAAGTTCACTCAAGCTAGTGTAAATCACAGCCACTCTGTTCATGTAACTGCTTGCTTGACTGGCTCCACCACCACAGAAAGGATGCAGTCATGTGTGTGTGCGCATGCATCTACATGTGAGTGTCACAGTCTGTGTGTGTGTGTTCACCTTTGAGTGTCTTCTAAGCCTCAGGTGGAGTGTATCCTCCTACAGACGCAGAGCTGGTATGCAGGAAGGTGTGGGAAAAAATCACTCAGCTGGAGCGGGATCAGGTGGCTAAAGGGGCATCACTTACCCATATCCCCCACCTGCAGATACCATCACCAAATAAACATGCACCAATGCACTCCTCAGCACACATGCACAAATCTGTTGAGCTACTTTTGGTCTGTTACATGTATCTTCATCATATGTATTTACATATTTACACATATTCAGAAACTGTAAAAAAATCCCTGCTGAACAAGAGAAATCCCTCAACTAAACAGGGCAGTCTCAATTCATTCAGAAACCACGATGCAAGCTGCACATATTAGTCATTAATGTTCATTTTAGGCAGGTGTTTTTGACTGGTTCTACTGGCTAGTTTCTGAGTATTCTTACAGCATCAGCTGTTCATAGTAATCAAGCACAAATTTGTCTTGCTGAACAAAAGATCAGCATCTACATCAATCACAAATGTTTAGATATTAGGAGACTCACAGCACTGGACTGTAAACTCATGTTCATGGTTTTCAGCCCACATTGTTGCAAAAAATAAGGATGTAAAGTAATCACATTATAATTTTGATGAATTAATACTTTGTAGGGTGCCACTTGGTGCTCTTCTCAATCTATGAATCTATAAAGGTCTCTCAACCTTCTATTACTCTTTTCACTTTAGTAGTTTTTTTAAATTTATACCATCTATTCTACTTAATGTGTATTGTGCTTGTTATGTGTCATACGTGGGCTGCTCTATCACCAAGTCAAACTCCTTGTATGTGTACATACTTGGCAAATAGCCTGATCATCCTCATACAATGCCATCTGCAGAAGCATATATATATATATATATTCATAATACACACACACACACATACATACACACACACACACACACACACACACACTACTGGTCAGAAGTTTTAGAAAGTTTCAGGTATGCACCTAGTTGCTCAGGGGTTCAACCTACAGCAAAATAATGACCCAAAACATAAGTCTAAGCTCTGTCAGAACTACCCCAGGAAAAAACAACAAGATGGTAAAATTGAAAACGTGGAGTGACAGCACAGCCTCCAGACTTAAACCCCATCCAGCTAATTCGGGATGAAGTAAAAAGCAAAGCAAATGTACAAGTGCCACACATTTATGTGAACTTCTGCGGCAGATTTGTGAAGAACTGTCTGAAGAATGTTTGATGTCTATGGTAGAAAGATGCCACGAGTGTGTTTCTGTTATATCTGCCAAAAGTGCTAGTTTAGATCATTTTTTCTTTATAAATAGATTTCGTGATTTCTTATTTAACTCCTATGCTTTCATTTCAGAGTGGAATGAGACAACAAAGTGACAAATTTTTAATGAGAAACTAAAAAAATTGTTGCGTTCTAAAACGTTTGACCAGTAGTGTATATATGGCTTAAAGTGTATGGAAGTTTGCATTACTGAATGGACGACTGTCAACAAACTAAAAATAATGCTGAATAATGAGTTTTAACTTAAAATTTTAAGTGAACTGAATTTCAAGTAACTTTTCTACTATTCAGTTAACTTACTATTTAATTTTCAGTGAATATGACATTTTAAAGGGCTTTTCCCCCCAGTCATGTTCAGGAAGAGGAAAGCAAAGCAATGTGTATGGCTTCAGGGGCTTTCCATGTGAAAAGCTCTAGGATCAGCTTGCTGACTTAAATTAAAATAATGGGTTTTCTTACCCTTTTTCCTTTCTTTTGACAGTCACGATATGCTCAGAAAGCAGTGCTTTTGCAGATTTGTTTATGGACTGGGGTATGAATCTTCTGTAATATTTACAGAGTACCTCAGACTCCTAACTTCATAAGGATAAATGAGCTTTCCATATGGAAAGAGGGGTGAACAAAGAGGAAGAAGATGGATGCAAAAACAGAAGATCAGAAACATTAGAATGATTTACATTTTTATTTTGCATGACAATGACATTATGTAGATTCTGAAGAACAACAGCTTAGAGAAAACCTTACAACAAAAACTGTAAATCACACATTTGCTAAAAGTTACAGTTTGCATTTGAGAGTGCAAGCAAAGTGCAAGGGAGTGTGCTGAGTAAATATGAACAGTCAAGCCTTGGGAGTTATGATTAATTACATTTCATAACCATAAGAACCATGTTAATGCAGTACATCATCTGAGTCATGAGCAGAGCACTGATTCATCCGGATTTAGAGATAAACATAAGAGATGGGCAGTAAAGGAGCCTTGTATACAACAATACATTCATTATATCATCAGGAAATATACTAAATACCTCTCTCCTCTTATCCATCCCTCTCACACAAACACAGACAGACTGACAGTCACTCAAGACACTCGCAAATACTTTATTCCAGGAAACCTATCATTATGCAATCAATGTCCTCTTCTGTTTAACATTCTTCAGTGTTGCTCTGATGAAATCTCACTTTTCAGAATTTACAGGAAAATAAGCCTTTATTTCTCAATCAGCTAGAGGAAGTGCCTTAAATAAATAATGGATTAGGTCCTTATTATTGGTATCCTGTTTAATTAATAATGAAACAGAACATGAGAAGCTCTCCTAATGTGAATTATGTGTACAGAAAAATGGGGGAAAATAATTATTTTCATTTCTTTTAAATTCTAAATCATGTACAAGTTTACATGTTTTCTATTTACACAAACCATCTCATTCCTTTTTTTCAAATCAGCATATTCAGTTTGCTTCGAACCAAAAAAGCAGGTGTCAAAGGGGCTGCGAACCATGATCCAGACCAAAGGAGCAAAATTTGGCCCAACCAAAAGAAGTGGTCTTGGTCCAGTATCTACTGAACCATGGTCCGGTTCGTGTGCAATGTGAAAACACTTTGCTAGAAGGTTCGGACTTTCGGACCCAATACAGCAAGTTGATGCAGGGGTTCAACAACATTTAACAACTATAACAGAAGAAAAATAAGCAAAACAGCAGCAAAAATGAGTCGTGGTACACTCAGAAATAAAGGTACGTGAGGGTACAAAATCTGTACTTGGAAGAACAAAACTGTACCCCATCAGTAACTGTACCTCTAAAGGTACATGTTCGAACTTGCATAGTACTATTTTGTACCTGTGTAGGTACAAACTGAGAAAAGTTCATGAATGTACTTATGAATGCTTCACTTTTTAAGATGTATGATTTCCATTGACAACAAGTCAAGTAAAACAACAACAGATGCTTCTATGAAACATGTAATGTTAAATTGTTTGGTTTAATTTACCAGAAGCAGGTCTCCTATTTTTTAGTTTGTACATTGAGCATGTGTGTCATTATATTTTAAATCTTGTTATTGTTTACTTCACATGGACAGCTGTAATGTCAATGAACAGTGTTTTCACATGAATTGTTAACATTTTCATGTTTTCATTTATAATATTCCAATGGCTGAAACTTTTAATAAACTACAATAATTAATAAAAAAACTTTTATTACATTTTTTAAAGGTACAAAAGTGTCACTTGAAAGAACAGAAAAAGGAACAAAACTGTCTTATTTAAGGTACAGTTGATTTTGTCACTGTGGCAGTACCCTATGGGAACCTATATGTACCATTTGAAAAAGGTACACCATTTGTACCTGCAACCACAGGGTGGGGAAGGTACTACTTTGTCTCCAAGGGTACAAAATTCTTCCCTTAAGGTACAAATAGTAAGGGTATGCATTTGTCACTATTGATAAAAGTACACATCCGTACCCTTGAGGGGTACTGCCACAGTGACAAGCGATTGTACCATTATAGGTACAGAATGCTACCTTTTTTTCTGAGAGTGTAGCACATGGAGCGAGGAGGAGACCAAATGTTTATTTGAAATTTGGTCTGATGAACATGTGAAAAGTCAGCTTGAAAAAAAAAACACAAATTGTGAAACGTGCAGCTTATTTTCTGAGAGGATGAGAGAGAAAAGATATGACAGGACAGAGCAATGCCACCTTAAGATAAACACATGCCAACATCAGATGCACATCCTTCTACAAATCAATCAATGTCAAGTGTAGTATGCACCCCAAATAAGTGATGACGGGACTTAGGCGTATCATACAAAGGTCTTTGGTGCACTTGTAAAAATGCAGTGTAAAAAAAACCTAACCGGACCAAATATATACAAAGTAACAAACATAAAAACCTTGGTTCGGACCATGGTACAGACTTGTAGGTCTGAAAATACCCTAAAAGTCTAGAGTCAGGAAACTTATTTATGTATATTTTTGCTGGGGTGATAGAAATCATGCTCAAGTATTAACTTTTGACTTTAACCTCATATGTACTGGAACGTTTTCTTTCTTTTTACTTAAAAAGGTTACTGAAATGTCAGTAGGTCTCAGGGTTGCCAAATTGGGCTTGTTTGAAAATCCAGTCACGTGTGAAAATTCAAGGGTGGTGGGGTGCGTTTAAAACTTTTAAAAATTACCACTGCTGCCAAAAAAACAACAAAAAAGTGGGTGTTGCCTAGGATATTACTTCAACACAGCAGGCAAACGCATATAAGTTGACACCAAGGAAGTTTGAATACAACAATAACAACGAAGAGAACATAACAACATAAGGTAAGATAAGGAGAGAGAGAGAAGGTGAAGAGAAAACAGTCACTAGCTAATATGCCAGGTAAATGGGGAAATACAGGAGATGGTATTGCAAGGATTGGGAAAAAGAAAAAGGTTTGATGGACTGATAATAATAATAATAATAATAATAAATTTTATTTATAGGCACCTTTCTAGACACTCAAGGTCACCTTACATATCAATAGAAAATATAAAGAAAAAGAAAAATATAATATAAAATAAAGTATAAATAAGTTAAAAACACAATATAAAAATAAGATTTGTAAATGCAATAAAAACAGCCAATGCAGATGAGATCAAGTCAAATAAGCTAATCTGAACAGATGGGTTTTTAATTTAGATTTGAAGAGTGAAATTGAATCAGTGTTACGAAGATCTGGTGGGAGTGAATTCCATAGCTGAGGAGCAGAGCAGCTAAAAGCTCTGCTCCCCATGGTAACTAGATGGGCAGGGGGGACAGTTAAGTGAATGGAGGAAGACGATCTAAGAGTGCGGATGGGTGTGGAAATGTGAAGAAGATCTGAAAGATATGGAGGTGCAAGATTATGAATAGCTTTGAATGTTAATAGAAGTATTTTGTAATTGATGCGTAGAGTGATGGAGAGCCAATGTAATTGCTGTAGGGTGGGAGTGATATGATGAATAGAAGAGGTGCGTGTTATAATACGAGCAGCTGAGTTTTGTACCAGTTGAAGTTTATGAAGAGTTTTTTGAGGAAGACCTAACAACAAAGAATTACAGTAACATGAGGTAACTAAACTATGTACAAGGATGGAAGTTGAATGTATGGTAAGGGAAGAACAAAGAGGGTTGATGTTACGGAGATGTCAATATGCAGATCTGGTAATATTATTAATATTGTGAGGTGAAGGAAAGAGTGCTATCAAGGATGACACCCAAACTCTTTACTTGAGTGGAAGGAGAGATGACAGAGTTTTCTATGGAGATCGAGAATTTAGAGAATTTATTAGAAGTGGATTTTGTGCCAATTAAGATTAATTCTGTTTTATCACTATTTAAATCCCTTATAAACAAAATACTAAGTCGTACACTCATAGTTGTTTAGCTATTTGCTTCAAACGTGTGACAGACATATATTTTGAGCTAGTTTAAGCTTCTGAAAGGCGGGTTTTAGACTGACTTTGGGCTGGATATTTGTGTTGGACGTGGCAACCCTGGTAGGCCTGTATCTTTCCTGTCACTGGGGTGGAACCCAAAGGCTTTGTCTTTAGTTTCTTTGGGTACAGCACATGATAGTATTGTGTTGTAATTAATTTGTTTGAAGTTGTATTGACTCTCACTCTGTCCTGACTCCAGACTTTTACATTTACTTTACTGTATAAAAAGCTCAGTCATGAAAAGGTATAAATGTGCTCCTTTCTCCTGGAAAATGTCAACATAGTGAATCTTTAAGGTGCACAATTGGACTTTAGGGACAATATTTAAGGCTACTTTTACAAACCGGATTCCAAAAAAGTTGGGACACAACAAATTGTAAATAAAAACTGAATGCAATGATGTGGAGATGGCAAATGTCAATATTTTATTCGCAATAGAACATAGATGACAGATCAAAAGTTT
>BRDA01024074.1:0-21558 GCA_036984385.1 Crenuchus spilurus
GCGCGCTCAACACTGCCCTCGCGCGCGCTCAACACTGCTCTCCTGCGCGCTCAACATTTCTGATCTGCACGCTCGCTTCAATTTGTGCGTGGGAGGGCAGTGTTGAGCGCGCAGGAGAGAGATTTGTGTATACACTATTGAGTTCATGTGGGTGCAAAACTCTTCTTGCTCGCTCAAAACATCGCGCATGCGCGCTCAGAATTGTGGCACAAATATAACGCCATATTGGTCTACGTGCGCTAAAAAGTGCCCTTTTCCCCCCTGAGCACTTGCCCCCCAAAATGTCTGTGCACGCCACTGCTCACTCATATTTATTCTGATAAAGCTCAGATTAGCTTTGCTCTGCTACACATCTGCTCACTTGAGCTCAGATATCCTGCTCTCCAGCGTTGCCAGATCTCGCAATAGAAACAAGCAACCAGCTCTATGAAAATAAACCCAACTAGCAACCCACCACATTCTGTAAAACAGAGGCTGCTTTTAAACAGTATAAAGGTAAACATTTATTATGACATTATACATAAACAACACCAAAAGTATGCTAAACACTTTTAATCTGTCTACCAATATAAAATTTTTGAATAACAAATTATTTAATAAATTCTTTGAATAACTTAAAATCTTTTATCTGATCGCTCTCATCAAAAAAATTGCATTTTGCATATGTAACAGTATGCAGTACATTTTGTTTTGTGTATTTTCATCTCATTGTCCATCAAAGTGGATCCAATGAGTTCTCCAAGATAGTCTACAGCACTGATTGATGTGTGGCAGGCTGGGAGGTCCTAAAAGGTCCGTGTACATTCAGGCAATTCGTTTTTCCGTTTGAAACAAAAAATGAGAAAACCAATCGTTTTTTGTTTTTCGTTTTTTGAACCAAAACGAAAAATCGGATAACGAACAGTTTTCCGATTTCCCATTTTGTGCAGAAAAACAAAAAATTGAAAAACGAATTACGAGCGCTCATTCTCGATTTTGTTTTTCTTTTCAATGAAATTTTTACACCGAAATCTGTGACTGTCAAAACGTGTGACCTTAGGAGGCGCTATTTCGGTATTTCTTTTCACATGCACGAGCGCACTATGCCAATTACGTATCTAGACGTGGTTTTAATTATTTTCACAGCATTTAAAATTTATTATTTACTCTTTCCTAATGTACAGTATAATCTGTATTTTCATATCGCTCCACTGATTATTATACTATTAGAAGTCTAATTAAGACAATTTCCAACAAGTTAGACTACTATACGTTACTATTTATACTGGATTAATGCAAGGCAAAAAGCTACGAGCCATTTTTGTAGCATTTGTTTTTTTTAAGTAGCCCCAATCCCCCGCGACTGTGCGCTTAGTGGTTAAACCGCGAACCTGGCAACCCGGGTTCTGGGACGCTGAGCACAATGACCATCTTCCAGTATAAAGCATTTCGTTTACATAGACTAATGCTATAACGTAGCTAATCCTACTTTATGTTCGCTTGTGAGAAACCACTCTACACTTATTTTTCTATTATTCATTTTTGGAGTCGACCTCTTTCTAGCAATGAAAAGAAAACTTGGTAATGACATTTCCCTTAAATCCACTATATTCTTTTAATACTTAATCTCAATGAGCGCTTTAAAATTAACTTAATAATATTAGCCCAGTTTTATAAGCATAACATTAAATTAGCCTGAAAAGTATTTACGACTTTTGTACAAACTGATCTTTGATTGTAAGAAATGCTGCCTATTTATGCGCAAGAAAAGCCTTAAGTTGTGTCTAAATCTAATGTTTATATAAACACGTCTGCTTTCTTGTTTTTGTTTATTATCGTAAAACTTTATTTGCACGTTGTCAAATAAGTATATTTCTTTTTAAAAAAGCATTTCGTTTCCGTGTGGATGGGTGGGGTTTCCGGAATCTCCATTGCTCTTGGCCAATCGTTTTTCAAGGCGAGCGGAGATCGAACCAATCTGAAGAGCCCATCACTGTGACGTTGCACCTCCTCATAGCGAGGTGTGGACTATAGCGCTCATTCAGTGAGGACTCTGCAACAGACCTGGGCCGCCATGTCTAAAGAGGTAATCACCGCGTTTTATACGTATTTTATATAATCTGTAACACTGTTTTGTGCCGATAGAGCCGTAGTTTTTTTGTGCCTGAAGTGGTAAGTGTTTAACAGAGACGTTGCTGAAGCCCCCAGTTAAGCGTTATTATCTGCTTGAATGTGTTAGAGGAGATAAAGCTCTGATACGGTAGCTAAGCTAAGTTAGCATAACGTGTTCACAAACACAGTGCGCAAAGTTTTGTCCTTTTTTCATTTGTAATGAGTGAACGAAAACACACCGGAAAGTTGTGTGTGTGTTTATAGCGCGATTCTGCTCTGCATGTCCGTGTTGTGTCGGCGTGTCTCAGAGCTGTTGGGACTCGCTCGAGCTGTTTCCGCCATTTTAGATGAGCACATAGCTGCCCGCCTTTGTGAGCGGACCTGGGCCACCACAGACATTAACATTTCAGCTAAATACTGTGTTTTTATTTGTGGCTCATATTTTAAATAGACTCGAGCTTTATATCAAACATGATACAACAACGTTCAAATATATAACAGATCCACAATCCAAATCTTCCTCCACACAATATCGTCAAACCGTGGGCATTGTTACACAACACGATGGCGACGTTTAAGCTGTAAAAACGTGTTCTATAAGAAGACGTGTAGCAACAGGATTATTGGAGGATATTCAATACGGCGTGACAATAGACCTGTTTCTTCTTTTTTTATCATTTGGTATCACTAATATACACTCTGTAAATACCCATGGTCCAGAAGCAGTATAAACAGTCGTTCTGGTGGTACTTTTGTTAATTTAATAAATATTCAGTTTTGCTTCTGGTTTCTGTTCTTTCAGACTCCTCGCGAGCCGGAGCAGCTCCGCAAGCTCTTCATCGGAGGCCTCAGTTTCGAGACGACGGATGAGAGCCTCAGAGCCCATTTTGAACAATGGGGGACCCTCACGGACTGCGTGGTCAGTATACCAGCTACTCCATGTCTTTGTTATGAAGTGTGTATCAACAAGTCATTGCAGAAGTTGTAATTATGATAGAAAATACTTCTTGTTCTGTGGTAAATTACATATTTTAAGGCCTTGAGTTGCCAGGTGACAAAACATTTCAACCAAAAATCTAGTAGGGGTTGAATCATTTTGTGCCGGCCGGCACTCTGCCTTTGAGTTAACAGTCCAGTCGGCAGTCCACCTGATGTGCCAGCTGTGACCCGGCAGTGCAGCCGACACTAGCTATTTGGGTGCCCTAAGGACAAATGCTTAGTGGTGCACCCCCACCCCAAAAATGAACAAGAATTCAGTATTTATCTGTGTGTTTATTCCCGAAATAACTTCTCGAAATTCATGTTTTGAAAACGAGGAGAAATTAAAGTATTGATAAAACACTAAACAAATTTTGCCACCAGGTATTGTCCTCAACAATTTTTTTCCCATGCACAAATTTTATTTTGGCTGACTTTTGGGCATTAAATCTCCAAAACAAATAGCCCAGTGATTGTGATGGGGAAAAAAAACAGTTGTTGGCTTTTTCTTCCTCTGTCATTTGTCTGTATTGATTATACTTTTTAATTTAGAGGTACAGTAGACAGACTAAAAATATTTTTTTCCTGAGTTGAAATGTTGACTGAAAAACCTTAAAAGATAATTATAATGGATTAGCGAAATACAATTTAGTTCAGAAATTAGGGGTCCGAGCACCTTGGTGCTAATTATTATTATTATTATTATTCCTGGATAGAAGTGATTGTGCAGACTAAACTGTAAGGCCCAGAGCTATAAAACTTGGTAATCTGGTAGGAAATCAGGGTCATGACGCATACACAGGTTCTCACCCAGATCAGCCTTAAGGGGGTGCTATAGTGCAAGGCAATGCGTTTGGTGCTCTAATTCACAGCCCATAAGGTCTATTTTTGGTGATCCTGATTCCTTGGATAAATCAAAACTAGTTTGCTATTTGAGTCATTAAGTTCCGCCCACTTTGATGTGTTTGGAATTTGCATAAATCACAACACCTACTTTTGCAAACTAGTCCTAGGATCTTTGACGATTCCTCAGGTATTTGGTATCAAAATGTTCAGAAGAGCGTGCTCGTCAAAAACGAAAAACAAATTCTGGAAATTTTGAAGAAATATGGCCACAAATATGCAAATTAGCTTGTCCGATTCAGTGAATATTTTACTCAGTTGGCTGTTTCTCGGGAATGCTTTTGAATATTTTGATGGAACTTCAGAACTATTGCCAGGGCATGATTTTTTTTGGATGGGGTTCGCTGCTCATACATTTTGGCCAATGGGGGCGCTATAAAAGCTGAATGTCTGTTTCTCAGCATCCGTAAGTCGTATCGAGCTGCAACTTCGTGTGCTGCATCTAGGTACCATGCTCTAAGTGAACTTTTAAGGGCAAATTGGAAATTAAAAAATTGTCTTTGCAATTAGCCAATTAGCATTGAGCAGGCATTTGATGAGCTTAACAATCATGAATCTGGATGGAATTTGAAATCTGTGTTCAGATAGGGATTCCCTATTTGCATGCAAATATTGGAGCAATTTGGCCTCTAGGTGGCGCTATTCATAAAAATCAGGGATATCTTCATCAAGTTTTGAAATTCTGATGCAAAGAATGAACTAGTCCCTGGATTTTTGCCTAATCTGGGCATACATGACCTTGTTACAATGAGCTAAGACTGAAGGTAAATAATTAAAAAAAAAATTTTTTTTAAACAATATGGCTGCCATATACACACAGTTTTTGTGAGTTTCGGTGCATTGTACTCAATCAGGTATTTCTCAGGAATGCTTCTGAATATTTTGATGAAACTTTAAATACTTAGTCAGGACTTGGTTCTAGGGAAGATGTTCAGAGTTGGTGCAGATTGGTCAATGGGGGGGTGTTTCTCTGTATCTGTAGGTCCTATCAAGCTGAAACTTGGCATGATGCATCTAGGTAGCATTCAATAAGTAATTTTTTTTATGGGCAAATTGATAATTAAAAAATTGAGGTTGCTATTGGCCAATGAGCTGTCAGGAGGTATTTGATGGGGTTAACAATTGTTAATCTGCATGAAACTTCAGATCTGTGTCCAGATAGGGATTCTCTATTTGCATGCAAAATTTGGGGCAATTTGGCCTCTAGGTGGTGCTATTCATAAAAATCAGGTATATCTTCATCTGCTTTTGAAATTTCGATGAAAATTGGGATAATTCTTGTTCAGTTCATTGATCCAAACAAAAATGTAAAAAGAACCTGTTTCAAAAATGTAAAAAAACATTTTGTTTATTGCAAAATTTTGAAATTTGAACTTTTTGAACTAGTCTCTGGATTTTTGCCCAATCTGGACATACATAGTGTTTATACAATCTCCTGAGTCTACCTGTAATTACTTATCAAAAAATTGTCTTGGAACTGTGACAATTTCTGGCATAGGCCTGAAACTTGTGCGTTAAGCAAACTTAGCCCTGATATTGAGAGGGCCTCCTTATTGCTCAATGAAATTTTCTGGAAAATGTTGAAATTGCATGATAGTTTGTACATGAGGCTTGATTTTTACATTTTAAGTAACATATTGCTAAATATTCCTTATCACTAGAAGCGCGAATCGTGGCGAATATTTTCGTCAAAGGAAAATCCCCCACTTGGCTCGCCACCCTGCTGGAGGACGATTAGCGTCCTATTGATATGCTAATTACATGACAAACTCTCCAGAGCAAAGTGAGGGGAACCCGTTTCACAGAAAGACACTGAGAATTCTATATTATATTTTACAATCAAACGAAGAACAGAGAGAATGTATTTATTTATTTATTCATTTTAGATGGTTTTGGAGATTTATGCATTGCTGTTTTCTGGGCAAAGTGAGGGAAATATATCAGAAACTCAGTCCATATTCACAGAAAGACACTGAAAATAATACATTATATTTCAAAATGAAACGAAATTCACAGAGAGAATGTATTTATTTATTCATTTAGATCGTTTTTTTTATGCATTGGTATCTTCAGGGCAAAGCCGCGAAAATACTCGTCACAAAACACAGCGCCAGTTTCCGTCTACAGGGCAAAATAAATGTATAATAAACTATATTTCGTTTCATTTCCCTGTTATCTAACGAAATAAAATACTTTACGTGGATGGAAATTAACTGTAGTATATTATAATAATTATTATGGCAGCGTGCACGCAGACTCGCACAGAGAAGCAGGCGGAGAGGGCTGTATAAATAAGACAGAATAACTTTACCAGAGAACGAATTATAGTTTATTATACGTTTATTTATCATAATCAATAACACACACACACACTGCACACTCTTTCTTTGGGTTTTCTCTGAGAAGGCTCTCCTCCTCTAAGCCTAAACCCTGTGGGGGATGATATCCTAGCAATAGTTAACATAACAATAGCTCGCTGATAGCCCACAAGAGGGTGGGGGACTTTTTAGAAATTCTTCAGAATCTCAAAAAACCTCCGCCTTGCCAGTGTTAAAGTGCCATGACAAGTTCTGAAATATGTGTTCTTACAGCATGAAAATGTCTTCTTTCAGTCTGAGTATTGTGTGTTCTGCCTCTTTCTCAGATATCCTTGTGGCATAGTATTAAGCGTGATTGACTCTCAAGGACTAGGGTTCAAAACCACATCTGCGCAAAATTTTGATTTTATTTTTGCTCAATGCAAAAATCTGAAATGAATCATCTGATGTCATGAAAGCTTCAGGAATAGGCCATGTTCTTGCAGAACGTGTGCTGATTGCGAGGACCCCATGAATTGCCGCTTGCGTCTATATTTAAAATTATTTATTTAGATTATTTGTTTTCATAACAATAAAATCTGAATGAAAAGTAACATTTTCAGTCTTTTTTTTTTTGTGGCCGTCATAAATTTTAAAGTAACATTTCTGATCTTTTTCTTGTTTGTAACAACTTACAAAAGTGCACTTTTGTATGTCCTACATTCTATTTCAGATGTTTGCGTTGTATTTGTTAATAGAGCCTTGCTAGGCTCAAGTCCAAAGAAACTGGCAGAAGAATAAAGTTCTAATATGCAGAGATTAGGAAATGCTTCAAATACAGGATTGTTAGACATACAGGTTTACTTGTTTTGAGATTGTTTTCTGGTCTTGCAGGTGATGAGGGACTCCAACACCAAAAGGTCAAGAGGGTTTGGCTTCGTTACATACAGCTCAGTTTCCGAAGTTGATGCAGCCATGGATGCACGTCCACACAAAGTGGATGGCAGAGCTGTTGAACCTAAGAGAGCTGTCTCTCGTGAGGTTGGCTCATTCTTAATGATTTGATTTGAATAAAAATGTGGTATTTGTATGTATGATGTTTGAATTTACATCACAGCTGAATTTACATCACAGCTTTTTCTAAAACCCCTCCCTGCCTCATAGGACTCCAGCAGACCTGGCGCTCATTCAACTGTTAAGAAGATATTTGTGGGTGGTATCAAAGAAGACACGGATGAAGAACACTTGCGTGACTACTTCAGTCAGTTTGGCAAAATTGAAGAGGTCAACATCATGACTGAGAAGAACAGTGATAAGAGGAGGGGATTTGCCTTCATCACGTTTGATGACCATGACTCAGTCGACAGGATAGTCAGTAAGTGATCACACAGATACCTTTGCTTGTCATAGATGAAGTTATTCACTGTAGAGGTTGGTGGTGTAATGTCATAATGTAATACTTCAGTTAGTTTTCTACAATATACAGTATGTCACTTTCTAAGAAAATCATGATCATATTGCCCACCCCTAAACCCGAATGCGTTTCTAAAGGTGGTATTGGTTTTATATTCCAGTTCAGAAGTACCACACAGTAAATGGTCACAACTGTGAAGTCAGGAAAGCGCTTTCCAGGGAGGAAATGAACAGGGTCTCCATGAACCCAAGGGGTAAGGCTGAGTCCAGTACTTTGACAATAAGAATGAGCTTTAATTGCTTGTGTTGTTTTGGGGGGGGGGGGTCATTTAGTGTTTTCACACTCTGTGTGCTTTAGGTGGGCGTGGAGGTGGTGGGGGAAACTTTGGTGGTAGAGGTGGAGGATATGGAGGTATGTTTACCAAACTGAGTCGTCTTTGGCATCTGTGAATGTTTTTGGATAAGCTTACGGTTGTTTTCAATGCAGGTGGATATGGAGGAGGACGTGGCGGATATGGTGGTGGAGATGGTTATGGCAATGGCTATGGAGGAAATGGTAAGAAGATTTGGTTCCAAGCATATATTAATCCTTTTTAAATATTTTTGTTTTTTTAACTTATTTGGTTCAAATTTTAATTCTTCATAACTTGCTTGAATAAACTAGAATTTGGAGACCCGGTCTGGGTCACTTGGGTAATAAGATAAAAAGCTGATCCTTGCTTTTTCTTTCCACAGGAGGTGGTTATGGTGGCGGCGGTGGTGGCGGCCCTGGCTATGGTGGTAACCGTGGTTATGGAGGAGGAGGAGGAGGCGGTGGCTATGGCAACCAGGGTGGTGGCGGATACGGAGGTGGAGGATATGACAACTACAATGGTGGAGGTGGTGGTGGAGGAGGAGGAAACTTTGGTGGAGGTTAGTGAGCTATACAGAATGCCAGTGTTCACTTGTTTGATAAATAAATAATAAAAAAGAAGTAAAAAAATAATTAACCTCCTAGGACCTGCCATGTCCACATATGTGGACATTACATTTTGGATTGTTTAGACCACAACACCTAAATTTTGCGTGGTGTCCTCTTAGGAGGCCATTATACTGCCACCTCAGAAATCATCATGTAAAAAGATAATTCTTTGTTTTTACACTAATCAGGTGCCAGTCAGCCCAAATAACCGAGAAATAAAGAATGCATGCCATGTTCGGGTCTTAGGAGGTTAAAAAAATAGACATTTCTCTGAGTGGGTTTAAGAAGCTGTCATTTGTTGGCCAGAACAGTGGTGGTGATCTGTTTAATTTTAACCTTGTTTCCTTTGCAGGCAACTTTGGAGGTGGCGGCGACTATAATGACTTTGGCAACTACAACAACCAGTCGTCATCTAACTATGGCCCAATGAAAGGTGGAAATTATGGAGGAGGAGGTGGCAGGAGTGGTGGTGGTGGTGGTGGTGGCGGCGGCCCATATGGTGGTGAGTGGTTAATAAAGTTGCAGTTATTGTAATTTGCACATCAAAGTCACATGTAAAGAGCTTGACTGGTTTGGAGATGCAGTTAATTTATTGGTGCTAGTAGAGTTTCTCCCAAAGCATGTTGAAAGCCATGTGTGTGAGATAGGGAGGCCTTTTAAATGCCTCTTTGCCTTGTCTTAGGTGGCTACGGTGGAGGTTCTGGCGGCGGTGGCGGCGGCTATGGTGGTGGTTCTGGTGGACGGAGGTTCTAGGTCTTTGGGTAAGCATTGCCGCATTTGGTCCTGGGGAGGAATTCTCTAGTTGTCACCAACAATGCCTGGCTCATCGATGCATTACATTGCACCACTTTAATTAGACTTAAGTACCTGTCAACGTGTCCGTGTATCCTTCAGAGCCATGGTTGCCCATATTTGCTATTGAGTATTTGAAGTTGGAAATATATGTTGAATTTTCAGTTTTCAGTAAGTGGGGGATCCAGTAGCAAACCTTCTTTTTTTTTGTCAAGCTAAGATCCAATCTTGCAAGCGGAGAGCCAATTTGAGACAAGTTTAAACCCTTCTTATGTTGTGGCATATGCGAAATCGCCTTCATGACCTGTTCCCTGCCGCAACACATCTTAGCTGACGTGAAGGTTTGCTTCTGTGCTACTGCTTGTCATTCCCCTTGCAGTGTAGCTCTTGATGAAGAAAGGCAAAGAAAGGTGCAAAGTGTAACTGAATGTATGTTCCATATTGTCCAACAGGCCACAATACTTAGGAGAGGAGAGCCAGAGAGAGATGACAGGGAAAGGAGAGAATGAAGGAAGCAGGTTTACACCTAGATCTGCCCAGCCGAGCAGCGTGGTGGCGATATTAACGTCTGCCACGCGAAGAAATGTGTATAATAGGGGAAGAAAATCATGTGGGGGGGGAGATGGATGGATTGTGTGGGTGGGTGGGGGGCATGTGAGGTCCAACAATGTTTTGTCAAAAGTACTCTTGTCCTGGTGGACACTTATTAGTTTGTAGCTTTCCCTTGTGTCTGTGAAGTGTAAATCATTCCACTAAGGTTTTAGGCAGGGTTTAATTATTTTTTTCCCTTTTCTTTTGCAACCTTAGGGTTTTTTTATGTAAACTGCCATCAATCAAGATTAAAATAAACTGCTCTTCAGTTTTTTTATTTAACTGTGTAATCCTTAGTGTTTTACTTGAATAGAGTAAGTCTCAGTACTGGTGGTTTCATTTCCAGAGCATCATTATGGTACCTCTTGTTGGATGTTCCCTTTCTTACTTTGAAAGCAAAGTTGTAAGTGGGGGGGTGGTTGCTTGGCTCAAGTAAATATGGATGGTGGAGGTTAAGGCAATGACACTTGCTTTTAAAATGCTGAGCCAGTGTTCATTTTGTTGGCCCTTAAATTTGTATTTTTGTGTTTCATGACTTTGAAACAATCTTAAAAGAGAAATTTGCTGGTTTTCATTTAGGTTTAACATGGGCTGTTTTTAGTTACAGTATTTGATGCACAGTACTGAGACTTGTAGCCTTCTTGAACACACGTTTGCATTTGGTTCCTCTGAAGACTTAAAACATGAGGATTTAGCTTCATCGAATTGCCAACTGGAGGCAAGCTCGCAATCAGACAATGAGGTGCCAGCTGAGATTCTAGCCAACGGAAGGAGCCAGCTTAAAGCCTAGCCATTGAGAAGAGACGGCTGCTATGCTGTCCGACGAAGAGAGGCTAGCCATGGGAGAGAGCCAGCTGAGAGGCTAGCTATTGGAAGTCACCAGCTAAGGGAGAGAAGTAGCAAGATCTTCGCTTGGAGCCAGTGAAGCAGGGGACAGCAGTCTTTATTGAGAAAGTGCTTGCTCATGTAAGACTAGCAAGAGACAGCTACCAAAGTGAGGTATTTTACGTACCAGACTGGTAGGTAAGAGGCAAATGTGAGTGTTTTTTCCCGTCATTATTATTAGGTAACAGTTTTTGTTGCTTGGTTGTTTTCATGGTTGGTCAAATTTCTTTTTTACTGCTGATCATAACGAATGGCATATTTTAATGGCTAGTGTAGTTTAATGTATTTGGTGGTGCATGAGACACCTTATGACTACAGTCTTGCTGTGCCTAGTGCACAGAGTAGATCAGTTAACATTTTTTTCTCTGGTGTGTTTCTTGAATTATGTTCTTCTTGTTTAACAGATAACTAAACCGATGGAGTCATAATTCCTCTGAAGAGCATGTGTAAACCCTTGTACACATGGCTATTTTTCCTGAGGAGGTTGGTTATTTTTTTTCCCTAAATTAGTGTTAAATGAACTGTAACCATAAATATAAAATTTTTCAAGAATGTTGATGTTTAGTTGCAAACAAGAGCATACAACGTTGAATGTGTTTACATGAACAAATTTTATCTATTTTTCTCAACATTTCATGCCGTCTGATACTTTAAAAAAACAACTGGAGCCATTGTACCTGAATATTTTGTGGGCGTGTTAAACACTGCTTGCTTTTTTCTAGTACTGTGGTCAGACAGAAATCCAAATGACATGAGATTAAGGGTATACAGCACTGAGAAATCAGATCAGTGAGCTAAAATCCAGCTGTTTCTCATATTTCTAGACCTTACTCTGATCACTGTATGCTGTTTTTCATGACCACTTCAATAATCGGATAACTAGTCTGATTTGTTTCACAGAAACCCTTGACAAGCTGAATCCGTAACCTTATCTTATGGAAAAAGTACCATGTTAATACCATCATGTCCAGAACCATGGTGATTTTATTCCATGGCCATATTTTCCTGTTTGTTTTGAAGAGCAGTGGTTTTAAGACGCTAATATGATGGTAGTACCATGTTGTGAATGTCTGCGCACCACTGCTCATGAACTCGTGCAGTAAAGCTGACTAGTTGATTGAGTACGGTTCTTTGGCCTGTACTTCGATGTTTAAATTGTCTTTAGTCCAGCTGCTGTTAGTGCTTATATATATTTTTTATGAACTTCTGAGATCTGAATTTTCTCTTTTCAGGCCATGTCAAATTGGGACCAATCAACTGCTGCTGGATGGTGTTTATTTTTTTAAAGGATTTTTTAAAAGAATTTTTACAATAAAATTTCAGATAAACACTCTGACCCGTCTCCAGTTTATGTACATGTATTCATGTGGAGTATTGAAAAACCTTAAACACTGAAGCTCCTCTGTCTTCTTTGGCCTCGGGTGTCAGGTCTGTAGAATGGATGACCTCCTTTTTAACGTTTACAAAAGGAAGGCAAAGTGCATGAATGTGTTAAGGTGGAAACGGCAGAAGTAGTTACTAATGTCTCTGGAGGAATAAAAATCAAAGAATGTGGGATTTGGGAAACGATAATTTCCAAATGGACAAAACAAGACATTCAATCCTGTAATCTACTGGGAGTAAATGTAAGGGGGTAATTTAAACTACATGGGGCCTTTCTCATCGTCTTCAGTTTCAGAGTGCAGGGCTCCAAGACACATGCTCATATGACTGGCAGCCTCATACTGTTGAGATTTAGCCCAGTATCTTGAATACTGATGAATATTAGCGTTTGAGCTGAGCTGATGCCCTAGGGAGGAAAGGTTTGGGGAATGTATTGATAAGACGTGTAGCAGGGTGGAAATGAGATTTTAGCTCATTACTATTCTTGAGCATTGTGCTGTATTCTCAATAATAAAATGAGATCTAAATAAGCCCTTAAAAGCCAGACTAGAAGTGTAGTTGGCAAGACGTTCTATCGTTCACAACATGCTGTGAAGAGAAATGTCCCACTCTTCACTGTACAGGGCAGATGTGCACGTAAGGTAATGATTTTGAATTTTTCATAAAAACCATCAGCTCACATATTACATGTATAGCACCATAATTAAAGTGAGGAAAGGGTTTAAAGTTATTACACTGATGCATCAGAATATTATGGCTTTTGACCTCTGCTCAGGACACAAAACAGATTTCACTTGACTAGTTTACTGCACGTATAAACAAACAAGCAAACCAGTCAGTTAAGCAGAGTAAAAAGATCACGTGATCTGACTGATGTCCAAATGGGCATGATAATGGGGTACCAGCTGAAGAATGGTAGCATCTTGGAAACCACTAACTTTGTGGTATGTTGTAGAGCTGCTGTAGTGAAGGTCTATTGAGAATGGAATTCTGGTACAGTGGTGCCCCACAGGCCAGTGATGCCAGAGGGAAACAGTGACACTGGCAAGTGGTACAGAGCAGTTAACCTCTTAGGAAGAAGCAAAGAGGATCAGGGATCACTATTGAGCGAACACTCGAAGTCAAGGGTGGTTATTTCCACTATTAGCTAGGTGGTCATAACAGTCCGATTTTGCTGTAAGTAGAGTCAATTATAAATGAATAAATATTTAAACCAATTCATGTGATGTGACAAGACTAAACCATCCACTTTAGTTCATTTGACGGTTCGTTCTAAAGGCTTCTGTATGGCTGTGAAATAGCTTGTGTATAGTGTGAAATTCACCTTATTAAAAACTGTTCTACTCTATTAATATCAGTAAATGTGTGCTATGGGATATTTTATATAAATGTAATATATGGTTTTAGTATCAGTATGCATGTTGGAAGCTTCTAATACCCTGGTTACTGGTTAGGGGTCTGCGTACTTGGTGCTAGAACCTTTTGAAATTATTTGATGCTCCATATTATTTAGATATTGTTGAGGTGGCAGTGAGCATTACTCTGGAAGGTTCTCGGTCACAATTTACTGGTTGGATATTGGCTCAAAGAAAAGACCATTTATTGGCCCTTCAGTCATTTTTGTGTATTTGCTCAGGCAGGGAGTTACGTGTCATCTGGTAGAAGGTCTCAGCTTTGACAAAACCATCCTTATCCTCCTCCCTGTTGTGTGAGAAATTAGACAGCTTGTAGATGGAGCATAACTGAAGTTGGTGTAGCACGTTTTTCAGCAGAATGAATGAATGCTACTGTTCATTCCTGCCCGTTTTTCCATGTGGTTTGTGTTTCTCTTTGGCCCTCCATATGTTCTTCCAGGGGTCTTAAAAATATCTCAATTCCTGATGTGGGAATAGAGGTATGCCAATGGAAATACACCACATTACACAACAATGCAATGAAATAACAAACTGGCCTATCTAACAAAGACCTGCATGGGCACCCTTCAAACTCAGGTCCATTCTGAGGATGCAGGCAAAATGCTAATTTCACAATAAATGTATCAGATGTAGTAGCACTGTTGGCTTTCCACAGTGTTTCTTGGCACTTAGAGGGAACCTCTACTGAATTAGCCGGAGATATTTCTATTCTTCTAAATGCAGTTTGTTATAATTATTTAAATCATTTGCAGTGGGTGGTTGAAATAGCAAAGCTTTGGCAGTATAGTCACATAAACATTTTGCTGAATTTGTGACACTTGTAATCCTTTCAATGACAAATTTACAATTCCACCAGGTGCTACATGGGCACTTGTGCTGGTCATCTGAAATAACTGCAATACGTTTTTCAAAAAGATTTTGTGGCTGACAGTTTCTTCAAAAGTTTAGGTGACGTAATTGATTTGCAAAATGATTCTCCACAACATGTGTAGTGGTTCTTTCTAATCATCTCATCAATCATTTCTTTTTTCTAGTCAAGTGATTTGCAACTATTATCTGTTGAAAATACACAGTCATAGGTCTGGGAGGTTAATGCTGCCTACCATAAGTGTTCATCCCTGATACTTTCCTGTTCATTATAAATGTTAAATGGTCCACTATGGTCTGCTGATTGCTCTGTACAACTTGTCGGAGTTCTTCTCTGGTATCAGCGGTCTGTGGGGCACCACTGTTATGTTGTTGGGAGACACATCAATGTATGAGAAGTCCATTCTCAGTACACATTCACTACTGCAGCTCTAGAACATTCCACAAATGTAGTGGTTTCTGAGATGCGTTTCTGAATTGAATTGAATGTCTTTATTGTCACTGTACTTCTACAACGAAATTTAACAGTTCATTCCCAACGTGCAAGGAAACTAAACACTCACAACCACTAAAACACCAAACAATTATAAACACAAACATGCTAAAATCACATAAAACATCACTAAAATACACTTAAACTTGCATTGTTAAGCACAATTAAAGCTCTGGCATAAAACTGCTTTTAAGTCTGTTTGTCCTTGCCCTCAATGTCCTGTAACGTTTGCCTGAGGGTAGCAGCTTGAAAGGTGACCAGGATGAGTGAAGTCCATTAGAATGTTCTGTACCTTCCTGAGGCAATAAAAACTATACAAGTCCTCCATGGGAGGGAGAGGGCGACCAGTGATCCCCTGAGCTGTAGTGATGATGATCTGGAGCATTTTCCTCTCTGCAGCTGGAAAACCACACACACATACTGTACAATAAGTCAAAATGCTCTCTATGGAACATCGGTAGAAGGACACCAAGAGTTTCTGTGGAAGGTGATTCTTCCTGAGCACTCTCAGGAAGTACAGTCGCTGTTGTGCCTTTTTCACAGCTGTTATAGTGTAGATGCTCCATGTCAGGTCATCTTTGATGTTAACACCCAGGAAGTGAAAGCTGGAAACCCTCTCAACACAGACCCCTCCGATGAGCAGGGGCTGCATTCCTGTTGTTTTCCTCCTGAAGTCCACTACCATCTCTTTCATCTTATCAATGTTTAAGATCAGGTTATTTTCACTACACCACCCTGACAGCCACTATACCTCATCTCAATAAGCAGACTTGTCACCCCCGAAATGAGCCCCACTACAGTGGTATCAGCAAACTAAATTATTCTGTTGTTGGAGTGTGTGGGGACACAGTCGTGGATGTAGAGGGTGTAGAGTAGTGGGCTCAGCACACATCCCTGAGGGACCCAGTACATAGTGATGGCTGAGGAGATGAAAGAGCCTACAATAATGCTCTGGGAGCAGTCCATCAAAAAGTCCCTAATCCAGAGACATCTTTTGCCTTCTTTGGCCATGATGATGGTTTCACACTCTGCTACAACTGACTGGTTTGCTCACTTATTTACAGTGCCTTGTGAAAGTGTTCACCCGCCTTGGCATTTTTCAGGTTTTGCTACCTCACAACCTGGAATTAAAATGGATTATTTGAGGGTTAGCATCATTTCATTTACAGAACATGTCTACAAATCTGAACATTTGATTTATTTTTATTGTGAAGCAAAACAACAAACAGGACAAAAGAACAGAAAACTTCAGTGTGCATAACTATTTACCCCCCTAAAGTCAGTACTTTGTAAAACCACCTTCTGAGGCAACTACAGCTGCAACTCACTTTGGATAAGTCTCTATGAGCTTGCCCAGTCTTGCCACTGGGATTTTTACCCATTACTCCAACAAAACTGGTCCAGCTCCTTCAAGTTAGATGGTTTCTGCTGGTGAACAGCAATCTTCAAGTCTGACCACAGATTCTCAGTTAGATTAAGGTCTGACCTTTGCCTGGACCATTCCATTACATGTACACATTCTCATGTACAAACCACTCAATTGTTGCTTTAGCAGTGTGCTTTAGGTCGTTGTCCTTTTGGAAGGTGACCCTCCATCTCAGTCTCAAATCACTGACAGACTGAAACACGTTTTACTCAAGAATATCTCTGTATTTAGCACCATCCATCTTCACCTTTACCATAACAAGTTTCCCAGTCCCTGCTGCTTAAAAAACATCCTCACAGCATGATGCTGCCACCAGGACGATGTTCTTGGGGTGATAAGATATGTTGGTTTTGTGCCAGTCATAGTTTTTTTCCTTGGTGGCCGAAAAGTTAAATTTTGGACCAGTGCACTGTCCTCCATACATTTAGGGAGTCTTGCGCATAGCAAACTCAAAACAAGTGTTCCTATTTTTGTCTGTCTGTAAAGGCTTTTTTTGGTCACTCTTCCATAAAGTCCAGTTCTATGGAGTGTGTACAGCTTATAGTGGTCATATGGACAGATACTCCAGTCTCTGCTTGGGAACTCTGCAGCTCCTACAGGGTTACCTTTGGACTCTGTGCTACTTCTCTGATTAATGCCCTCTTTGCCCAGTCTGACAGTTTTGGTGGGCCGCCCTCTCTTGGCAGGTTTGTTGTGGTATTGTGTTCTTTCCATTTGATAATAAATTTGATGGTGCTCCAGAAGATCATCAGAGATTTTGGTATTTTTTATAACCCAACCCTGACTTGTACTTCTCAACAACTTTTTCCTGGATCTCCTTGGTCTTCATGGTGTTGCTTGGTTAGTGGTGCCTTTTGCTTAATGGTGATGCAGCCTCTGGGGCCTCAGAAAAGGTGTGTATATAATGTGACACTTAGATTGCACACAGGTGGACTCCATTTCACTAAGCCTGTGACTTCTGAAGGTAACTGGTTTCAACCAAACTTTTTAGGGGTTTCATAACAAAGAAGGGTGAACACATTTGCACATAGCAATTTTCAGGTTTTTATTTCCAAAATTGTTTTTACATACTGCACATTTTTCTAATTTCATTTCACCAACTTAGACTATTTGGTACAGATGCATTACATACAATTTAGATTGAAAAACATTTAAATACAGGTTGTATTGTAACAAAATCAGTAAAAAGCCAAGTGGGGTGAAAACTTTCATAAGGCACTGTATTCATACAGCAAACCCTCTATGTGTGACATCCCAGGCCACAGTTGTACCAAACCATTGATGCCAGATGTGAACAATGACTCGTGAGTGGTACAAAGTAATCAAAGTGCCACAGTGGACCAGCTAACCACTATAATGAACATAAGAGCAATCACTGCTCTGAGCCAAGGGTAGTTATTCCAACTGTTAGGCAGGTGGTCATAATATTGTCATATGACTGTAATTCAGTTGTATGAAGAACATATGAAACAAATGATACATTGTGGTAAGTTTGGGGTCATGAAGACTCATTTAACATTGTATAATCAGCATGTTGCTTTTATTAATCTTATGAGAACTGCCTATATGTGACCCCGCCAGGGAACACCAGGCCAAAGTCACTGGGCAACTTATTGAGATATCGTGTCAATATTGTGTCACTCACATTAGCGACAAAACTCAGTTTTATTGCTGTAAATGAAAGATAACAGTCTCAGATATCTATCAGAGTACATATTTTGATCAAAAACAAAACTTAAATTCACAAAAAAGTAGTTTTGAAAAAAACGAATTTTGAAAAAAAGAATGACTTTGACCTGGTTTTCCCTGGCGGGGTCACATATACATGACTCATTGGCATGTTTTGAAGGTAATCTACTGAGAACTATTGAAAAGTTCTCTGTCCAAAATAAATGTGTGGTTATATGTTTGATTGTTTGTTAGACTAAGAATGTTTTATTGTTAATAATGGATTTCTCAGAGTGTTTCTGAGTCAGTGTCCAGGGTAAATGGTAGTAATAATTCTTCTCAAAAATACATGACAGGCGTACTTCAGCAATAAGAATAGCAAGTCACAATATTGGGTCCATCTGTTTCCTGCTTTGAGCATGGCCAGCTGAATGAGGTGAGAGACAGGAAATGAGCTTGTGACCATTGACAGGAGGGTGGTCATGTAGAGAGACAAGGTCTGACATTGTTTTACGTTGTAGAGCCTGAAAAGGACACACTCAGTGGCCACTTCATTAAGTACACAGACCTTGTATCTACTATCATTGTCCATTTTAGCTCCACTGAGCATACAGGTGTACTTTGTAGTTCTGCAATTACAGACTGTAGTCCATCTGTTTCTCTGTATAGGCTACTTTGTTAGCCTCCTTTCACCTTGTTCTTTAATGGTCAGGACCACCACAGAGCTGAGCAGAGCAATCAATGAATCACAGTGGACCAGTTAACTTCTTATATGAACACAGGACATTGTTAGGGATCACCGTTAAACAAACACTCCAAGGTAGGTGGTCAAACATATTCTGATAAGACTGTGGACATTGTGTTTAGATTAAAAAATTGGATATATTACAAAGTTTAATTTCATTGAGAGGCTTCAGTTGGGTATGTTAGAAATTGACATAGGAGCTGATTTGCCATCACATGTACAAGTATAGTACAGTACCTAAAAGCTGCCCATGAAGTTGGGACAACGAAGCTGATCACCATGAGTGCTAATGCATGACTTTTTAAAAAGCTTTGAGTTTAAAAGTTGGGTTTTATTAATTAAAGGTTTACATATGGTATCAGTGAAAATTTTATTCTTGTTTAATGTTTTTATTTATTTAATTTATTTAAACACATTATAAATGAACACTGAAGTCATCCAGACTGTGAGTGAACACATACTGAATCATGTAGTAAACTTAAAAGTGATAAACAAACCAAAACATGTTTTAGATTTTACTTCAAAGTAGACACACAACTGATGTCTCAAACACATCAAGAGGCAAGAAATGCAAGTCATGAACTCTTGACAAGACACAGCTGTTAACTGAAAGTCATTCCAGGTGACTACCTCATAAAGCTGACTGAGAAAATGCCAAGAAAGCTGCATCTAAGCAAGAGGTGCCTACTGTGAAGACTGTAAAATATAAACATATTCTGGTTTGTTTACTTGTTTGTTTACTAAATAATTACAAATGTATTTATTCATAGTTTAGATGACTTTAGTATTAAACTACTACACAGAACATTTTTAAATAATGAAAAATCACTGAATGTCCAGAAGGTGTGTACAAACTTTTGACTGGTACTGTACATTTTGTTATTATTTGGTGGTGTTGCTGATGCTTTGGGTTCTTGTTTCAGTATGTTTCTCACAGCATGATGTCCCCCATTTTCTTTCATATGTAGCTCTGATCATTAATTGCCAAGCAGTTCAGTTTTTGGTTCATCTGACCAGAGAACCGTGCAAAGTCTTTGCCCTGCTGGTCATATACAGACTTACCAGGCTTGGCATAGGGGTTTCTCTCAAACTTTCAGCCCTCTGTCTGAATGATTCAGTGTCTGTGTCTTTGCATTCAGTCGTTTGTACAGATGCTATTAAGGAGAAAACAGATCTCTGGAGCTCTTGGATTGTCCATTTGTATCAACAGCTAAAGACACTGACTGTTCCTTGTAACTGAGGTGTAAAAATGAACTGCTAATGTTAGACAGTCTGAAGTCATTACATCAGTTAGTGAAATGGCTCCAACTGTTTAAAGAGACGGTGAACCCAGCGACACTGATACAGTGAATAAAGGCTGAAGTACTGATCTCTAATCAGCTGTTTTAAAATGATGAACAAAGCAGATGACCAGATTGACCTGCCAGCATAGACGTATATTAAGAGTCTGAAAGATTTTGGTGTTTGTAGACTGTAAATTAACAACAGATCTCTCTTTTCTCCACTGTTTTCTTTCTTTTTAGTTCTTATTGTTTATTTGTTATGTTGTTCACACAATGCAGTACTGTTCTTTAGTGTAAAACTAGAATTGTTCAGCTTTATCTGGGTTATATATAGACCTTTATCCCCACAAGGTGGAGCCAGAGCACTTCTGGTGAAGAATAAAGCTGCTGACCTTGCTCTCTCACATTGACCTGACAGTCTGTTACAGTAAGAAAATGTGGACTTAAGTAAGGAAATCTGAAAGTCTGTGAGTTGGAAGCGGTTTATAAATGTAATGCTAGTAATTCTTCTTTTGAGATTTATTTTGGGTTTAATGATAAAAGTCCACAACCCTACAGATCAAACAAGAAGAAGGACTCTGTGTACTGTTATAAGTATGCTGTATTAAATGCTCTGGCTCTTCATTTTTAACCTCAGCTAGCAGGACAAGTCCAAAAAACAAAATATCCAATCATGTGTATAGAGACAAATCAATCCACTGTTACAGGGACAGAGACACGGAATCAAAAAGATGAGCATAAAGATAATGAAGAAATTCTACTACAACTGCATGAAGAAATGTCTCTAAAATCCACGACCCAGCAGAAATAACCACAGAAATGTCCACAGCAGGACAAACGATGTGGACATCTCACCACACAAGAATAAAGTAGAAAGGAAACTGAAGAGAGTAGAAGTCTACTGTACTGATTAAAATAGATAATTAAAGGATATTTGATCCCTTTACTATCCCTTTACTATCACCACCACACTTGTATTATTTAATTTTACAGAGTTTTTTAAATTCCCAGTTGTCATTAAAGACGTAAAGAGCACACATACTGTATGTGATCAGTGCTTACATGAATATGCCAACTTTGCTGGCCAGTTTTGTGATGGTTCAGCATGTTTAGTGCATCTCTAAATGTTAGAATGTAATGAAAAAGTTTTGTGTTTATTTATGTTCATGATTTGATACTAAAAGCTAAAGTCTAAAGTAAACTAGTGACATATTTTACTGACACAAGTCTGTTAGGATTTAATGCTGATTCTGAACAATAATTTACTCCAAATGAAATATTCTAATTATTCTAAATTATTCTAAATATTCTAATGATCAACAGTAAAACAAGACTGGGTCTGGTGTAGTAATGAATATAAAATCTTT
>BRDA01024084.1:0-16358 GCA_036984385.1 Crenuchus spilurus
AACTGAAAGCCATTCCAGGTGACTACCTCATAAAGCTGACTGAGAAAATGCCAAGAAAGCTGCCATCTAAGCAAGTGGTGCCTACTTTGAAGAATGTAAAATATAAACATATTCTGGTTTGTTTAACAGTTTTGTTTACTAAATAATTACATATGTATTTATTTATAGTTTGTAAATCTACAATTCAGACCATTTTTAAATAATAAAAAAAACACTGAATGTCCAGAACTATGTATATAGTACCAGTCAGCATTTCAATCCTTTTTTGAGTTTAAATTATCATTATGACTTACAGCTCAAAAAATTCAGAATATCACATTAATTTGCCGTAAATTACTATTCAAACAGTATAAATATTAACGCATAAAAGGCTTTAAACGTCACTTTGTGTGTAGATATTATATTAATTTAAATAATGAACACAGATTTTCGCCTTATTCTAATGTTTGGAGACACAATCGCAGAAAGGTAAATAAGATCTTCTCCTTTAAGAGCAAAGTGAAGAGAAATGACATCACAGATTATCAGAGATCACTGTCCAAACGAGGCTTGAGGCTAAACAGTCCCTTGTTTAGGGTTGCCAGCACCCGAATGATTCTCCCAATAGGTCAAGACACGTAGGATAACCGCAAACTTGGCAACTCTACCCTCGTTTTCATTTAGCCACGGTATGAGTCGAAAAGTTGTGCGCATGCGCTCAGTAGAGCAGTCGTGTTCTGTACGGTTGCCAGGTTCATAGTTGTAACACCTACTGTGCTATTTTGAAAATGTTGTCGTGGGTAAAACCGCAAAATAGGTGGCAGCTCTTATAGTAAGAAAAGTATTATTATGTTTATGAAACAACAAAAATGTATGCATTTGATTCTTTTTCATTTTCTTACATTTGTATATGTATTAATAGTACATACATACATACACAAATACACAAACACGCATATACATACACATATACAAATACACATACTTAAAAGTCAGAAAATAAAATGAATATAATAAGAGTTTACACGTGTACTTACACGTATAGCTTCTGTGATTAGAAACGTTAGCTACTGGATTAGTTTACGGCTAGATGATTTTTGTGGACCTGGCAACCCGCTGTGTGTATATATGTAAAGAAGTAAATATGTCACAAAAGTGTGAAGAGCAGCTGAAGTCTCCGTGGCACCACAATTAACAGAACCGATGAATGTGTACAAAATAGCACCGAGCTGTTCTTCAAAGAGAGGAGGAGAGAAAAAGAGAAAGAAAAAAATAAAAGGAGAGATGTAGATGGGGGAAAGGGGAAGTCCCTCAGGAAATCCCCAAGTGCTGAACATAATTTCGAAATTGAAAAGTGACCTTCTGTCTTACAGAGCCGACTGTGAGAAGCTCAGACTGAAGATCCTGCTGTCAGAAGTTCAGGCTGATGGAATAAAGAGACACCGGAGCTTCTGATCACTCGGGTTCAGTCATGGATCACAGTAAGAAGGAGGAGAACTTTACCAAACTGCGCAGCTGCTCCACACTCAACACCTTCTATAATGAGACCCAGCAAGAGATAAACAAGCTGGTCCAGCAGATGAGTGCCAAAGATGGACTTATTGATGACCTGAGGACAAGACTGGCCAAATATGAGAGAACTTGTGTCATGGAGGGTGAAGAGCCTTTTGTGGTTGGACCATCCAAATCCCTGGTGGAGAGTTTGTGTAAAGAAATTTGTAAATTAAAGCAAAAACTCAAAGAATCTGAAATGGACTCAGCCCAGAAACTAGACTGCAGCACTAGAGTGAGTATCTCCTTCATTTGACACTTTACACAACATCTTTTGAATAGTTTTCTGTTTATTTTTGTCTGCCGCCTTAAAAAATGGGAAAAAGTTTTCATAGTTTCAATTAAAAATGGTCATATATGTAAATAAAAGTGTAAATAACTATAATAGCTATGTACAATATTTTCAGGAAGTTGATGTGTGTGAACACACTAGTGAAAAAATTAGAATAAAGTGGAATTTTTCTTTATAATTTGTTAAATAGTCATATATTTTACATATATTTACATTATTTTAAGACTTTTGTTTGTGACGTATAGCTCATGAAAACCAGAAATCATCATTTTAAAATTATTAGAATATTTTATTTGGTGTTTGAGGAAATACAACTCATCTGACGTTAAAACAAACAAAAAATGTTTGAAATTTGTGAATTTACATGTAATGGATATAAAATTAATAACGGTTTACTTTTTTAATTAAATTGTGGATTCAAATGAGATTTTTCCACAACGATTTGGAAATGTAGTAGTAATTTTCCGTAGGTAAAAATGGTAAAATAGATTTTTTACAGCTCGTGATGGAAAGCGCCCATTGCAAACTGTCATTTTCACTGTTTTCAGTATTTATAGACAGTATTTATATATATTTATATATATTTATGTTTTTAAGTAAAATTATTTTTTCTTTTATTCTGTAATCTATTAGCAACATTTCATCCAAATTCCAAAAGAAATTTTTCTCATTTAAAGCATTTATTTACTGAAAGTGAACTACTGGTTAAAAATGAAATAAAACAAAGCAAATCGGGATTTTGACCTTAAAGACTGCAAAGATTTAAACCTGATTAGTTCTCCACCAGTCTTTCAAATCATGTTTACCAAAAAAAATCAAGCAGCTCAGCTTTGTTTGATGACTTGTGGACCATCCGTCTCCACATTCCAGAGGTCCTCAGTGGGGTTCAGGTCTGCAGATTGGGCTGAACGTTTGAAATGGTCTCTTCATTTCTTTTCAAAGCTGTAGATAGAAAGAAACTGGGCCCTAATCAAGGGAGAATGAGGAGTCCCATCTGGACCCTTGGCATGAATCTTGTAGTTTAAAGCCCGTCTTCTGTTACCTTTAGGAAATCCATGGCCTGCAGCTGAAGCTGAGGGAGAAAGAGCAGGAGCTGGAGAGCATCCGGCAGCGGCCAGAGCACGAGAAGGACCAGGAGATCCAGCATCTTCATGCCGTTCTGGCTGAACGGGACCGGAAACAAGCCACCAAAGATGTCCTATGTAACTCTCTGGCAGAAGAAGCGGGGCAGCTGAGGGTGCAGCTGGGGGTCACAGTCCGAGTCTGCGAGGACCTCTTGGGGAGGCTGGGGAAGGAGAAGAACAGAGCAGCCAGTACTGAGCACAAAGCACAGGTTAATGAGGTGTGTATGATGGACTTATAGCGGGAGGATTGATTCCTTCAGGTTACGTCAACATAATAATTGCTAAAAGTAAAGTAAAAGTAAATTTTTAATGTAATTGTAGTCATTTGTGAGAAAAGAAAGTGAGTTGTGCCAAATTTGATCCATTTTTATCCTTTCACCAGAAGATTGACTCCTCTGATGCTGCCCGCTTGGTCGACAAGTTGCAGGAAGAGAACCAAGAGCTCAAAAAGAGAGTGACATATGTAAGCTCTGACTTTAAAATCCATCCATAGACAAAAAATGAAGAGTTTGTTTGCAAAAACCAGTATCGTCCTAAATGAGAACTTTACAGGAGAAGGAATAAACTTCCTCTCTTTTAATGGACGTGAGTGGAACCAGGTGTCTTTCTAAGTGATTTTGGACCATTTCTTTTGCCCCAGTCATGATGAAATTTACACACCATGTAAAGAACGATGAACATTTTCAAAATAAGCCAGAAACTGACAAATGACAAAAAATGGACATTCACTCATTTTTGCAAATGAACTCTTCATGCACAAATGAAGCTTTGGAAATGTTCCTCTCATCATTGCTGTGCTCCTGCTCCCTCTCCAGGTGGAAAGCCTGAATTCCAGGTGGCAGAAGTATGACTTGAGTCGAGAGGAGTACGTGAGGGGGTTGTGCCAGAAGCTGAAGGAGTCAAGTGGCTTGGCCGGCTGCAGGTTGCCGTTGAGTCCGACTGCAGCGGCTCCGGGAAGCACAGCTCTCTTCCACCAGGAGATTGCTCGTCTGAACGGCCTGCTGGAGGAGAAGATGCTGGAGTGTGAGAGGCTGAGCCGAGAGAGAGACGACTGTGTGCTGAGAGACCGAGAACGCATTCAGATGCTGGAGCAACAGGTAATTACCAACAAAAATATCCGCTGTCTGCAACAACACTACTTTACTTTGACGGATGATCTCAACAATGACCTGCAATGAGCCTCAATCTCATCTTAAGAGCGTAGTGGTTGGTATAGTGTAGTGGGTAATACCATCGAACCCTATGTACTGGGGTTTGATCCCTGGTTTGGGCTATACTATACCAATTGGGCTAGAGTCCTTGGGCTTGACTCTTAATGCTACAAGTACCAGTTACTCTGGATTCTCTACCAAATGGTTACTCAGTATCTACTATCAATGCTTTAGTAACTACTATATAAGGCTAAAATCTAAGATATGAGAGTGAGGACTCCAGTTCGATGAAGTTCATGTATCGCTGTCTGTTCCAGGTTCTAGCTTACGTTGAAGACTTCGCATCTGAGAGAGCGGACAGGGAACGAGCTCAAAGCAAAATCCTGGACCTCCAAGATGAAGTGGGACGCCTCCAGCTGCAAATCCACGCACAGGCAAGCCACTCAGCATATTCCTGAAAGCACAATGAACACAAAATGAGAGTAAATAATAAATAATGGTACTTAAGGCTGTAATGCTTTGGCTAACATCTACCAGACATCTTTAGCAGCCATTTATGTTGATATGATGGTCTTCACCAAGTGCCAACACCAGATTTTATTGGCTGAATATCTTCAATTAATGGTTCGTTAGTGCTTGTTATCTCAATTATGTGTCACAAAAAGCATAAAAACACTCTAAAAATAGTGAACAAAGGCAGACTTGAGGGGTAAAAATGGGTATAACATGAACACTGGCCATTGAAATATAAAGAAAGTGTAGCTTAATCTAATCGTATACCACTGCCTTTATTCAGGTTTCACTGTTTTGAGCTGTAAGCAGCATTCAAAGTTAACACAGATGTTATTTTATATTACCCAGAATGCCCGGGAATCGCAATCAACACGGCGGCTCAACATCAGCCTGAAAAAGCCGACCCGCAAGCAGACGGAAACAGCAGAACCTTTGCATAGGAACAGTCCTCCCGAGTCCGGCACAAAGCGAATGGTCACCCAGTCACCAGTACAGGGCTCCAACGATCTGCAGTGCCCGCGATGCCTGACCATGTACGACGAGAAACACACGAATGAATTCATGAACCACTGTATAGAGTGTGCCGGACTGTGAACTCCGCATAGACGTCTAGCAGAGTTCTGAGGAGACTTAAATGCACTACAGAAGTGTGTGGAAGGCTCAATCGTCAGCTCGTGAGGAACACTGAATTGTTTTATTGCTTTCTTTGACATTGAACAGCCTTGTTGGTGGCACCGAGTGAGGTTAGAGCCCAGACTTCGGCTCCTGGATGGGATCTGACCTTCAGCAGAGTTGGGAGGGGATTTAATCCGGCCAAGAAGTCTGATTGGGAAAGTTTTCAAGTTTTCTGTGACTCAAGACGGGGCATTCCTGATTCAAGGAATTACTCACCAGTGATGGGGTCCAAACATTTGCACAGCACATCTATAAAAGAATCTCAAACGTACAAAACAAAATCAGAACATGGTGAGAAAGTTCATTTGTGTTAAATTCAATTCAGAAAGCTAAACGGTTGTATATTTAATATTTATTATACATTTTTTTCTGTTTTAATGCTCGTTTAAATCCAAGTGAGATTCTGGATTTCTTTGTGAGCTAAAAGCCTCAATGTTAAAGCATAGAAATTTGTAAAATTCTTGAATTTTATTGTGAAAAACAAGGAACTTTTCCCATCAAACCTGTAAATGTTTGAAGAGGTACTGTATATTTTAAATATTTTACAGTATATTCAAGTGTAGAGATTTTCTATCAACAATTTAATGGAAAATATTTTTTTAAGGAATATGGTTTTAAAATAGTGCTAAATAAGTTTTAAAATTAGTACTAAATCTTGGATTTTGTGATATTTGTGCCATGTGCGTATATATATAGTCAGATTTCAGCCACCTGATATACCTCAGTAATTATCTTTTGTTTGTCAAATCGTGAACTTCTAGCACTTTGCTTTTTTATATATATTTTTTGTTAATAAAATATAAATAAGCTTTCATAAGTTAATGAATAATATGGATGTATAACACTGTCATGGTGCTATTTTTCTATGTTCTAGAGTTTTGTAATTAGTTTAATGATATTTTTCTTTAGGATTTATCACAGACATATATGGCTTACAGTGTTATAATAATAATAATAATAATAATAATAATAATAATAATAATAATAACTTAAGGAACTGGCTATTATTACCAGCTTCATATGATCTGATGTAAACCCCCAAAAACATCAAACAAAGCCGTGGTTCTGCCGTAGAGTGTTTATCACTCCCAGACTCAGAAGGGTTCTTCTGACTCGTAGGTACTTGCCATTTGAGCGCCTCTACAGTCGAAAACATTCTAGTTTTAAGTAAGAAAGGAAGTTCCCTACATCCTGCTAAGATGAGACATGAAAGTGAGACGGTGTAAGGAAATGGCCTCAGATTTCAGCCTCTTTGAGGCTAAAATATCAACTGACATAAAGCAGAAAATGTGATCATATCTAAACGTTTATTTTTTTAATTAAAAATTTGACATTTTCAGGATTTTGTGTTTTGTCATATTGACTGTGTGTGTGTGTGTGTGTTTATATTGATGGTGCTTTGCCGTAAGGACACTGAAATAGAAGATGATGATGATGATGATGATGGGTCATGTGACTGTGTGTGTGTGTCTTGTACATTTTTGTCATATGGGATTTAAAAGAGTGACTGTGTGTGTGTGTGTGTGTGTGTGTGTGTGTGTGTGTGCGCTGGAAAGCCCCTTCCTAAACAGTGAATGGCAGCGCTGTAACTGCAGTAGATTCTCAGCTGTCCTCCAGGCCCAAAATGAGCAGCAGAGGGAACAGCGGGCAGCTATGGCAGAGCAGGCAGGAGGCAGCTATTTAAAGAGCCGGATGAGGGGTACACATTTAGAAGTTTGTGTGTCCTCGTGCTGGATTAGTGCATATTGTCACTGTTGTTATTAATATATACAGTATATTTATCTCCACTTAATGTCTGAATCTGACCTCCACCTTTATTCACACACACTAGTGAAGGCAGCCATGGTCATGACCCAGTGCCCTTGAGCAAGACTCCAACTGCTCACATAGCTACTATTAGTAGTAATGATTGTGCACTTTCACATGTCTGGAGCATTGGGTAGCACCCAGGGAGCAGTTGGGGGTTAAGTGCCATGCTCAAGGGCACTTTAGCCATGTCTAGGTTCAAATCTTCTCCCAGTCCTAATCTTGAGGTCAAGATGCCTCTATAAATTTATATAATGAGCATTTTGAGCAGATTTAAAGCCTCCAAAGTCATAGAAAGTCTTTCTACAACACTTCACAGCAAAGTAAACAGACACTTTAAAGGACAGTCCATGACCCAGAGTCCAGGAAAGTGAAGATCCCTCTGGAAGTCTAGTTGCTACAATGTAGCGTCCGGTTTCAGTGAGGCACAGCTCACTCAAGCCGGAAAAATGTTTGTTTTATCGCGTTTATGTGCCCACCTTGACAAATATTCCACATTGTACATATGTGTGTTCACCTACAGTTAGGATAGAAATTTTATGTTTTAAATTTAGAATTGTAATGTTATTTCCTGACAAAATACTTGTTTCACAGCTGTGAGTTTGTTACAGGTCAACGAATGAACCAACAGAAACGTTTCAGAACGGCAGAATTTCTTTACATTAACAACAAAAGTTGAGCTTTTATAAGCATTTTTGGAGTTTTTACGTTTTCAGTATTTTGGAGGTCTTGTTTACACAGGTATGGATAGTATTTCATAAGTTAAATTAATTGTATTTAAACGTTACAGCATAAAATACAGATTAACTGATTAATTTACTGGCGTAAACAAATGCTTGGACAAAATACCAACTGATACCAAATGATTTCTTTATTTACATATTTATTTTTAACAATATTCCCAAAACATTGCATGTATGTTATTTTTTAAATGTTAAGGACAATTTACCAACATAAACACCAAATTATTTACATCATTATCTCATATTTACTAACAATATTACTCGCCTGAGGGATTTATTAATAGATTTATTATATATTATATAATATATTGAACAATAAGTACAAAGCAGTAGTGAATACAGCTGCGTCTGACCTTAGAGTGGACATTATTTGTTCATGAGCGTCTAAAAATAGACTAGAATAACCTGAACCTGTTTTGCCAAACCACCTGAAGGCCTATGATTCATCAGAAACATGACTCAAAACATCTACGTGTCCTCCACAGCAGTGTCTGTAATGTTACTGTGCACATTTGGACACAGCAGCCCTTTTGACACCAGTCATGCTATGAAAGCCACACCATCTGTCCTGTTACTGTTCTGAGAAGACAGCTAAGCGTGGACCGTAAGTCTCAGAAGGAGCTCCGTGTCCTCACTGTAATGAATTCCATTCAACAGCTTTGAGCTCTGAGCTGGGCTACTTCTTTGACTGGGAAGTCCATGTTAAAGTTCATCACAGAGGGGGTCTGGGGGACTCGAGAGGGGGCAGTGTTATGGTTCCCATGCGTCACGGAGCTTACGACCTTGACAGCAAGCAATGGCTGCAGGAGGGAAAACTCCAGCTGAAGTTTCACACCCAACTTCAGTCAAGTCACTCTCTCGAAATGATGTCATCAAAGTGTACACACACACACACACACACGCACACCCTCTGGAAGATGATCTGTTCTAGTTCTCAGTAGTATGTCTGTGTGTTTTCAGATATTGTCAGGACTACAATGTCCACTTACCAGCAATATCCAGAAAACAGTACCAGTGTCCACTCACTGGTGATCCCCGACATCCCTGAGACCACTCGTCCCCCTGGAATCAACGGGCACCACTGTTACGCCATTGGCAAGCCTAGAAAATCCCACAAAGTTCATGATTTATGAGATACTACCACCTCCATGCTTGCCTGTGTCCTTTGCCCATGATGATGATGCCACAACTGACTGGTGTTCTCGCTTATTTATAGGTGCCGCAATGTTATGCGACATCTCGGGCCAAACACCCTTGGCGGTCATAACATTCTGATATATTTGTTAAATGGTAGTACATCACGAAACGAAAGGACGAGGGCATACGCAGAGTTTTCTTGTTAATTTAGTTTTGTTAGGTTTTTCCTCCATTTGTTGTATGGTCATAATGCTCTATTATGACTGTGTATGTAAGATTTATAACATTATATTTGGGCCATAATTATATAATTTTTAAAAAATGTAACTAAAAGAACAAAGAAGCATTGGTTAAGGTTTATGGTTATTTTTACACAAGTGAATGCAATGTGCTCACTAGTATAGTACCACCAAAGTGTGTTTGGGCTTAGGTAGCAGGTTTATGCCACATTGTGGCGACCAAAAACCTGTTTAAACACTAAATCATGACATTTGAATGTTTTGAGCTTCCGGTTTAGGGTTTTAAGGTTTGAGTAAGTCTATGTAATGTCCCCTCAATTCACAGAAACTAACAAGTGTGTGTGTGTGTATTTGAAAGCTGTGAAGTGTTTCAACCTGATGTCACCGCATCACAGCGGCTGTACGAGGAAGGTACACTTTTAGAGAAACAAGAATAGCTGTAGTGATGAGTGAGTGGGCCAGCTTCTAGCATTGTTCTCTCAGAAGGCCGAGCTTCAGAGAAGTGAAAGGTGGGCCAGCAGGGAATCCCCACCTCCTTAAAACACACACCTCTTAGTGGGAGTATGTGTGGGGCTTGGGGATCTATGGCAGAAAAGAACACGTACCACAATCCACCCTCGCCTGGTGGAAATAATTAGGTCAGGAAGTGTCACATGACACTTACTGTAAGACCTTCAAGGGAAAGAAAATGTCCATCATGCAAATATTTCTTTCTTTTGGTGCTGTTCTGAAGAACAAGATAGTAACCACAGCAGGGGGGAAAACTCCCCAACTGCCACGTCCCTGATGAAGAGTGGAGCTTCTATACAAACACACAAACTGCCTCCAATCCTAGTTTTTAAGCTTTCAGATGGGAAAACAACACCCAGATGTATACAGCAGAGAGATACAGCCTTTAATCGTATGTGTATCCAAAAATAATGGGAATTTCCCATAACACAGGGAATTCCCGAAGCGTCGGCTGTCTATATCACACACTTGAAAGCAAAGGGCCCTGCACTTGTGTTGCCATAGATCACTGAGGCTGTGGTAGATTCACCGTCGCCTGTTGTGTTGGCTTTTTGATAAGAGTGAGCAGGACTGCCGTTAGTTCAGACAAAACGCTATTGTCTATTACATTATAAGGAGCAGAGGGATTTTCCCTGCCGTTTCTCCCAGCTTCGGGCCATCCTCGATGAAAAGATCCCCTTGGCTGATTACAAGCTGCCAAAGCTCACCTACAAACTCAGATTCCCTCTAATAAGGGACCCGACCATGTCAGCGCCCCAGTTAAAAGCTCTTGACTAAACGGCAGGTCAGTGAGCCTGGTGGAACGTGGAGCCTTCCTCTCTTGCACAAGAGAACATTCAGATTCACTAGACGTGCCATGACGACCGAGCCGTAATGGACGAGCTCTAGTGTAAACACCCTGAAATCATAATAAACTCTTCCACAGAGGCCCGTAGAGTCATCTTTGAAGCAGGAAGTAGGCGAAGTACACATCAGCTTCTACATGCACTTCCTCCTGACAGCAGCCATGAGCAGCTCAAGAAGTGAGTGCTGAGAAAGAAATGAGGCCTCGTTTGGAAACAGAAGCCCAAAAGTAGGGTACGGTCTACAGTGCTTTAAGGAAATAACCTCAATTCGTGTCATAAGACTTTGTGTCATGAAGGAGGCAGCCATTCCGCCCCAAAGTGAAAGTGTTCATGGCAGGAAGTGAAGGGGGACGAGGGGGAAGCCCAGGTTGGTGACGGCTTTAAAAAGGTCGCTCTCTGTAGGTGTCTATGTGCAGGATTTTTATAAAAAGTCTAAAGGCCAAAAGGCCGAATTAACAAAAACTGGAATATTAAGAACCAGCAAATGGCACCACCTCAACTTTCGGTCATTCCATCTCAGCGTTTTCTGACTACAAAGACATTCATTTCTCTTTGGTTGATCTACTGAATTTAATCAAGAGGTGCCAAGCCTGGAGGTCTAAAACCCCGTCCGATTCATTTGGAGGCCTAAGAGAAGGAGGCATCGGGACTGGTGAGGTGATGCGAGTCTCAAAATGACCAATATTCCAACCGGGGGACTCTTTCAGATTAAATTACTCAACTGCGAGAAAGCCCATCATGTCATCACTTAATAACAAGACGAGACGTGCCCAGGGAATAAGCACCAACCAGCAGCTGCGCCCAGAGGAAACAAATGCAATGACAAATGTCTGTGGATGCATCGTGTCACGAATGTATTCAGTTGATACAGCTTGTCTAGTCCCTGAAGAGAAGTACTGCTTCTACTGCTTCTACTGCTAGTACTACTGTTCTCTCTGGAGAACCTAATGGTCTGGGCTAGAGCCACATTTTTTTCATTCAGTTATCTAAAATTCTAACTAAAATGAACTTTTTTACAATATTCTAATGTTTTGATGTCCATCCATTATCTTAACTCCTTAGTCGTGGTTCAGGTTGTGGTTAGACACCGTACCCCTTCGATGGGCAGAAGGGGCATTACACTATCATAACCAAACCAAGCACCGGGCAATAATCCATCGCTGGGCGCACACACAGCCAATTCACCTGGCCTTCATCTTTTTCTAAAACAATGCACACACAAACAGGGGCGTGATGGGAAGACCTTAGCTCTAAGGGGCGAGTATGCCAACCACCATGCCATCTTTAGACACAAAGTAATCAGATAATAAAACAAGTAAATGTAAGGACTACATGCAACACTGCAATCCCACCTTTCCTGGTGATATCTTCTTCTCTGTCTTTATAAGTCAGCTTCCCCACAGAGTGTGTATGTCTCTGATGTAGTTACAGCCACAAGACTGACCAACCAGAAGCTACTATGGTTAAAACAGCAGCTTTTTAGAAACGTCAACATACAGTCTCAAAGCACAGTGTCACCCAGTCAGCAGATATAAAGCTGTGATCACAGAGAAACTATATTAGATATTGTTTCACTCTAGTTGCAAAATGAGAAGCCAAGTCATAAAGGGAAGCAGATTTACGGGAGTACAGGAAGGGCCACTCAGCTCTTCCAATAAATATGTAGCATTACACATAAACAAACTACAAGCTGCGTAGTCTATAGTAAATGAGTGACAAGCGAAAGACTGTATTACCCCAGGACAACCCCTAATGACAGTACTGATGAGTTAAGTTGGGAAGCTTGTGTACAGCTCAGTGCTGGGGGGCTTTATAGCCCTCCAGCCTGGCATTAGACATGGTGCCAAAAGGTTCATATTTAGTCCTATTGGCAGTACTTCTTTACAGGGACCAGACAAGCTGTGTGTGCAATTGCACATTGGTGTCAACGTCAAGTAGCTCAATGCGAGCGGTGTCCGCACGAGCCCTGAGATGCTCAGCAGGCTAAGACGCTGACACTATGACCAGAGGATCGTAAGTTGAATCCTGGTCAAGCTGTTTGCCATCAACAGCCGGGGCCCAAGAGAGCAAAAATTGGAAGTGCTCTCTCTGGGCAGGTAGATGGCGCTCTCACTCCCTATCACTCACACACTGCAATGTCCGCTGGCTCAGTCGTCTGATTGGTCCATTCAGAGCTGGGAATCCTGCGCTTTCCTCCGAGCACATTAGGCTCCTCAGTGACAGTGTATCAGCGGTAGTTCAAAAAGAGGCGGTGACCGCATCACACGCAGTGGATGAGGCTTGTGCTCGTCTTCACCCTTCTAGAGTCAGAGACAGTGCAAAGTGATGGGGAGAGTCCTAATGGAGGAAATGGGCTAAATGGCTACTGCTACATTGGGAAGAGGATAAAAATGGTCAAAAATGAGTAACTTTTCTGAATGATCACTGCTTACGCAAGACAAGGACCATCATTAGGGCTTTCCTGGGGTAATACATTCTTTTACTCATCATCCAGTTAGTATAATCATTAGTCAAGCGTGTAGTTTGTTTATGTGTAACACTGTGTATGTTTATTGGAAGAGCTGAGCATTTCTTCCTGTACTCCCGTAACTGTACTTCCCTTTATGACCTAACTTGGTCAGTCATTATGTAACCAGGAGCTCAGAATGTAAGAAATAAGATCTAATAGAGACTGAAGACACTGACGTGTGTAGAGAGAAAGCTGTCCGATACAACTACTGGAACACGAACAGCTGAAGAAGTTATTTTGGTTCTGATAGAAATGCCCTCATGTAGATCATGGCCTAGATCTCAACCACTTAACCTGGTTCAGGGTCGCATCAAGGCCCCATATCCCAGTTTAAGGTCGTAGTAACTTGGCCCTGTATGAGGATGATCATAAATACCTGGTGTTGACAGGATTCATAGGTGGAGAAGAGGTGGTACAGTGCAGTGAATGTCTAATGGAAAATGGGCCACAAAGCAGATGTTTACCAAAAGTTATAGAGTGAAGTAGCTGAATTTGCAGGTGAATGCAGGTGAATGGAAGCGAATGGTCATACAGGTCTACCAATAGTGGTAAAATCCCAGTCTGCTCTGGGGAGCTTATGACTGGATGCCCTCTCACACCAGGACAATTTAGAGAAACCAATCCACCATGTTTGTAGATTCTGGAGGAAACCCCTGGAGTAACCGGGAAACTCGTATCTCGATGACCTCCGAGACCCAAGCGCTGAGCCAAACATGGTGACCACCAAGCCACCTGAAGACCATCGATCTTCTTAATCTTGGTCCGGGTCTCGGTGAGTGCCCCTACCCCTTCTGTTGGCACAGCCAGGACAGGGCGCCAGTGACCTTAGTCATGCTTTTAATTAAATAAAGAAGCTCTGGCATAAAGCGTTGAATCTTCTGGATTTTGGCTGCACCTCAAAGATTTGGCTGAAACTGAGTTTCAGAACACAAATATCAGTGTGCCCATGACTGTGCCCAGTCATAAACCTCTCACCAGCACTCTTAAAAATGATAGCTCTTCAAGAGTTCTTTAGTTAAGAAAACAATTCTGCACAGAATCATGGACTCTGATGAAAGGGTTTTACAGATTGATGAAAGTGCTGTAGATGGTTCTATACAGAGACCTTTTGAAAATGGTTCTATACAGCATTTTCAAAAAAGTTTTGTAGAGAACCATATATCAATCTGAAGAACAGTTTCACCATGAAAAGAACCCTTTATCCATGAGAAGGGTTCTTTGTATACATAGTTCAATATAGAACCAGTTTCTTTATTAAAGAACCCTTGTAGAACCATCCTTTTAAGAGTGTATTTATGTAACTCTTTTTGAAAGGGTTCTGCTACTGTTGTGATGTCAAGCTTATAATAATAAAGGAACCATTTTTGGTGCCATATAGAACCAATTTCTTTACTAAAGAACCCTTGAAGAATATTCTCTTTTAAGAGTGAACCCACAGTAAACAAAACACCTGGTATAACATTAGACTAAAGAGTCATGTGACCCATTTAACAATGATCATTAGGTTACAGTGGTTGTTATGCAGGCAAGGCTGCTGGAGGAACTCTAGATTTATCCTAATTTTTCATCAATATGGATAAATCCAGAGTTCTATCTTAGCATTGACGTCTTTATTGGGGTTGTCCGTGTTCTTGGGTTTGTAGAACCCTTCCACAAGGACGCCAGCTGGCTGATCAACACAAATAACCCAACACATTACTAAGATGTAAAGTCTTGTATTTATCTGCGGTCTCTTCCTTTCTGATGGACGTTTCTGTATCTCAGGGTTTAAGGAAGGTGGCCTTTAAGGCTTTGTCTCATTTGTTCAAAGCCATTTTTTATTGTTTGGTCCTGGATTGTTTTTCCACTCATTGTTCTGTTTTTAGTTCTTCACAGTGCCCACAAAAAGCAAGTTTGTGGTTGTTTCTGTATGAAAATCTCTCTCTTATGCAATAAAAAGGAAGTAAAAGGGCTGAGAGTTACGTCAATTACATTATTAATGTTCTAACATGGTAAACTGGGAATGGAAGCTAATACACTGATCCTGGTAAATGAAACTTTCACAAATTTCAACATATAACCCAGTGTTTAACCTCTGAGTGTAATGCCCTGCGCCTGGTGAAGGGGTTGGGGACTCATTACAAACTTGATCAGGACTAAATGGAGAATAACAGATGAATTTTGTAGTTTATCCACTAAATTGGCTGAAATATTAAACTCTTTGCAGAGATAAAGGCCACTGAGGTGTTATCTGTGTTTAAGGATGCATACAAACACTGATACTGATGTTAAAATTAGGATTGTTTTGTATCTTTATGAGAACCAGAATTTCATTCATCGTAATGTATGATGGTTATTTTAGTCGAAAGGAAACCTGTTAGTCTCAGTATTGGACATAATATTACTGAAGTACTTAAGAGTCTCTTTGTTTCATTGCAGAATCTAATGTTAAAAAATAAAAAGCATGTATAAATTTATAAAAATGACTTTTTTAAAATTGAAATGCATGAAAATTATTTTTTCAAATGGGTTTTTGTAGTTGTCAGAATATATTAGAAAGCAGCAGGTATAAAAATGAAGCACAGCCAGCAAAGTCTGACGTGGGCCCTACAGTTTAATGTGCATGTGTGTGTGTGTGTGTGTGTGTGTGTAGTACCAAAAGTTTGGACACACTTTCTGGACATTGTGTTTATTATTTAAAAATGGTCTGCATTGAAGATTAACACTAATGTCATCTAAACTATGAAGAAACACATCTGTAATTATTTATTAAACAAACAAGTGTTAAACAAACCAGAAAACATTTATATTTTACATTCTTCACAGCAGGCACCTCTTGCTTAGATGGCCGCTTTCTTGGCATTTTCTCAGTCAGCTTTATGAGGTAGTCACCTGGAATGGCTTTCAGTTAACAACTGTGTCTTGTCAAGAGTTCATTACTTGCATTTCTTGCCTCTTAATGTGTTTGAGACATCAGTTGTATGTCTACTTTGAAGAATCTAAAACCTAAATCATATTTTGGTTTGTTTAACACTTTTAAGCTTACTACATGATTCCTTATGTGTTCCTTCATAGTCTGGATGACTTCAGTGTTCATTTGAGGTCGATAGCTGCATAAAGACGCATGCACACCCCACACAATCAGTAAGACTCCCAACTACTAACATGACTAAGACCAAAGAGCTGTCCAAAGACACCAGAGACAAGATTGTAAACCTCCACAAGGCTGGAAAGGACTACGAGGCAATTGACAAGCAGCTTGGTAAAAGAAGATCAACTGTTGGAGCAATTATTAGAAAATGGAA
>BRDA01024087.1:0-68324 GCA_036984385.1 Crenuchus spilurus
GTGCATTGCTGCACAATCAGTGTAACTATATATTAGCTATTAATGGTGGGAATGACTCTTAAATTTCTCTTTAACTTTTCTGTGTAGTCGTCATCACTAAACACCACGTCCACTTTCTCAGCTGTTCACAGCCAGTTTTTAACTCCTCTATAAAACCTGTTTTATATATTCAAAACACTGTCTATTCATTCTCTATAAGTGCATTTTGTCACACTAAATTTTGAATGTAGCCCTAAAAATGGTTAATTTTTTTAAATGACTCTACTTTTTCAGAGAAGCCCCAGCCATTTGCCATTTTGACTGGAAAACAGCAAACCTGGCAACATATATATATATATATATATATATATATATATATATATATATATATATATATATCAGATCATGCATGTTCTCTGTTTATGTCATATTTTACAGAGCAGCAAAAGATTGAGTGTCAGTATGTGTGACAGTTCCACAAACACCTGACACACTACTATTAAAGATGCACTCTAAGTGTTTGTGGTGCAACAGAAATTCTATGTGTAACTAGTTTTAAACTGACTAGTCTTAAGGTAATGTTTAGGATGGACATTACACTATATAATGCAAGTGTAAGAGACTGTCCCTGTTGATTGGCTACAAGGGTGGGCTTATTTCCTTTTATTTTTTGTAATTCCTGGTGTAAGAGGTATGGTAGACCCCTCTCACTGAACGCCCCCTGTATTGTTTAGGACTGGTTGCGAGGCCACCCTCATCATGTGGTATCATGTGGCTTCCTCATGGGCATCTCGCCCTCCTGACTCACTTTGATGTCATATTGATTTAAAAATCTAGTTTAAAAGATCAAATCTCTGTTTTCACTTCAATTTACAAATTGGCTGTTTGTTTTTATGGTGTGACATTTTGAACTATCCATTTGATTTGATCAATCCTGAAGGTTACATGTACATAAGTATGTATACAATTTATACAGTTTTGTCAAATTCTAACAATCATAATACATATACAATTGTAATTTTTAATTATCAGTTTATATTTGATAAGCACTACATTATATTCATGTTTTTATACTGAAAAATGTTAAGTAATGTAAAAGAAAATGAAGCCAGGAAGTGTGAAAGTCAAAAGAGCCACCATATAAAACTGGTCAGATTGAAGCTATTGCTAAGAGACCACTTGTCAAAGCCAAAACCCCTTCTTTTCCTTCCTTCCTTCCTTCCAAGCAGTCTTCACTCCGAGCGGCCCAAGCTGCAGTGAATTAACAAAATGAGAAGCGTAAAATTGCACTTTTAATTTTTTGACCTTGTTCCATTTCCTGCTGTAATGTCCAGGCGCAGTGGGAGCAGCAGTGGCCTTTTGTTATTTTTGTTTTTTTTTTTGTTTTATGACTTTTATAGACAACGTTCCACCATGTAAACCTTGGGCTCAATAGAGGCCTGCACAATAAACATTCTGTTTTTGGTTTGGATTTGGGGTTTTGGATCAATCCGTCAGGCTTTTCCTCTAATCACAGGGTATCTGGGGAGCGAAAAGAGAGAAGTAGCTGACATGCAAAAAAAAAAAAAGCTCCGTCGCAGAGACGCTGGCAGGGATTCCGACCTTAAACAAATGTTTTTTATGTGGTATTAAAGCACGATTTTTATACACGCTGTCAGAGCATGATGGCCTCTTGCGGAGGAGAGTTTAACAGAGGATAAAGGCTCACGAGTTAAAGCATTGTGCTTTTTATTTCCTCTCTTTTTTATTATCCTCCAATGCAAATAATGCTCTCTTTTAAAGTGGCCATTGTAAACCTAGCCAAATCAAATGTATTCCTATTTAAAGGAATGGTTCACTAAAAAATGATAGTTTTCCAGTTACATTGGCACTGGAGCTGGGAGGGTCCAACACTTCTCTCAGACCACATCCAGAGGCCAAATTTAGAGGACAAAACTTTATTTTACACATGATGCTGGGAGGATAGCAATGCTACCAAACAGTTATATAGTCAACAAAATAGTTCAGAAACTTCTGTAAAAAACTTAATTATTCTCAGCCCACTCAATCCTCATTTAGATATAAATTAAGGTCCCGTAGACTAATGAATGTGCTTCAGAACACAGTATTTTTACAGAATTTTTACAAATATTTACAGAAATTTTACAGAATATATTTTTACATTTTTACCTCAGTGACTGATACCTACTAGTGTGTGTATACCGTGCATCATAGATCCAGTTCTAAAATTAACAAACCAAAATTTGGACTCTAAACCCATTTTGGCTGAATAAGTACAGTATATCTGGGTTAAGTGGAGAAATTAGTAAATATGTTATCTGAGTGAAGCAGATCCTTTAAACTTTAAACTTAAATTGGAAAAACAATAATAAAACTCAAAGTGATTGCTTTTACAAAATAAAATCAGTTGACACTGCAAAGAAAAAAAAATATCTCAGCATTTTTTTTTTAGAAAACCATGAGATCAGATGAGACACAAATTATACTTTAGCTTGAAGGTGCACTAGTGGATTTTTTTTATTTAGCAACACAAATTAACTGTAATGTGTGCAAACATCTGTAAAATCTTATTTTAGCAGTATTATCAGCACAATTGTAGCTAAGAAAATCCATCTGTAAAGTTACATTATGGACCAAGGGACTCCTCTATGTATACAGTGATCTCCTGTCAGTCATTTCATAAGCACCTCCCCTCAATGTCCAGTTATTCCTCCCACATCCCCATTTTTTCAGTTAAGAAAACATGTACAGGCAATGCTTTGTATTATGGCTTAAAAAACAAACAAACAAACAAATACAAAATGTAACAATGAGAAAATTTCATCAATAAATAAATGACCAAATTTAATATTTTTGTCTCAATTGCTTGATTTATTTCTCTTTATCTAATTTTAGGACTTGTGTTACAATCTGATGAAGCTTTAGGTCAAATTAATGCAGAAATGTAGAAAAATTCTAAAGGGTTCACAAACATTCATGCACCACTTTACATGTTTACTGCAACTTGCTCAAATTGAAGATGGATGATATTGCAACTGATCTTTTGCCATGTTTCATTACAAATTTCCTGTTGAACTAAAAGTTATCAGCTGCTGTCAGGGAAAATTTGCAAGGATGTAGTTGAGAACTTAAGTGTGCATTTCTCTCAGTGGAGACAGTTGGACAATATGTATGCTGTACATGGACAAAAGCATTAATGTGCCTAAACAAACAATGGTATAAAAGTGTTAACATTGACAGGCATGTCGAGCTGGATACTGTAATGATTTACCAATAATGTAATAACCCTGTAGTACTTTTATGCACTCAACTAAAATATGTAATAAACTCAATAATGTTCCTTACATATTACATTATTGTGAAGTTATTTCATGTTTATAATTTATAATACCTTTTAAGAATTCCTTTATAATGCCTTATTACATTATTTATAGTCTTTTTAGATAGTAGCATTAACAACATATCAATGATAGTTAAGCACTTTATTACATTTAGTAGATGGTTATGAGACTTTTAGTTAAATTCATAAATAAAATATTTGTTTACTAAACTGCTGATTTTCATTGTTCTGTTCTGGAGAGTTCATATCTATGGATGTTGATCTTGGAAGCTACTGAACATTAAACAAGTTTAAAAGGTTATAGATGAGATGGTTGGGGGGTCCAAATACTTAAAAAAAATCTCTGATGATGTAGTGCACCTAAATCAGTGCTACACACTACAAAAATTAAATGTGTATTGAATATCCAATGGGAACCTAACATAATTTAAATATATAAATATATAATATTAAATATAAGAAACCTTTCAATATAAAGAGGTTAACAGTCTAGAAGCTCCTGCAAGAACCTTTAACTACATCACTAGGTTCCATGAAGCACCATTTTTTGCTTCTTGTTTCCTTTACGAAACAATCATCAGAGTTGAACCTGCCTTTTCAAAAGGTTTCCTGGAAGCTCCCGAAAGGGTTCTACCATTGTGACAAGTAGAGGAACCCCAAAGTGGCCTTTCCTTTTAGTGAGACCATGTTTCTTGTATTTTGACTAATATTTGTTCCTTTAAGCCAACTGCTGCTCAGATATTTCTCCTGAGAATCTCTTCTTGAGTAGATTTCAATAAAGTGTCCCATTGTGCTCAGATTTGCACAAATAATAATATTTAACTCACTTTACTAAAGACACACATCTCAACCAATACTCAACCCGGACTAAGAGTCTCCTCAATTCAAGCCATGACTGACATTTATATCCTAAAGAACTTTAAGAGAATCTCAGTGAGGAGTCCTGAGCCATAAAAGAGCAACATTTGAGACATAAAATTTTTTACCTCTGGGTGTGAGTACACTGTCTGTGACCCAACAGAGCAGCTCCACTCATCATTAAGAAAAACTGAACTGTACTTACAACACTATGCCCTAGGCTATAAGTGTTTATACAGATATAATGGCACTAAAGTCCAGTCACATGGAGCACATTCAAGACCTTGGGGATTTTTGTGTGAGGCGGGAATAGCCCCCGTGTTGTGTTTTCTGTTTTTTGATTGTGTGTGTGTGTGTGTGTGTGTGTGTCTTCTGAACAGATTTACACTCATACTTTTTTTATTTGGTTAGCATAGTTTGCCACAAACAAGACAGAGCTCTTGGTATTCATGCGCCCCAAAGATTTTGATCAGGACTTGAAAGCGAAGCGAAGTCGAATCTGCACTGACTGTCCCGTGTTAGCGTCTGGAGGTGAGCCAGCTGTTGTGTGCTTTTGTGGCAAGATGACTGATCTAGCCCCCAAGGAGCCTCTGCTAAAATAATACAGATGTGTTTGATATTCTGTTTGTTACAGAGTTGAAAAATCATTGCAGAGACATATTTTCCACTGTGAGAATACATGTTTTTAAAAAAACCCTTTCCTCTCCATCTTGTTCCAAGACCAGTAATGCTAGTCAGTATCCACCTCACGGAGGCACAACTCTGGATTGGAAAAGTTATGCTAGTCCCAAGATAATAACCTGGACACTCAGACCACTGATTCACTATTGTTTTCGTTGTTAATGAAATGCAATTTCACACCGATAACCTACAGGGACCCCGTTTAGCAGGGGTGATTTGACCGGAAAGTAATTGCGCTTTTATCGCTGACCTTTCTCGATGTAGTTCCTAAGGCCTGTCACTTCTTACATCGAACATCATTGTCCTTGTCTGATGGACAGCACTCGTTCTTTATTTGCAAACGAAGTGACTCATCATTGCGGTGAATAAAAATGGAATTACGCTGATATGTATCTGTTCTTATTACCCACCATTCATACGACATCTACTTCAGGGCAGATCTGGGAAGAAAATAAAGTAGATTAATAGAAATTACTATGCATAATGGATTACTCTTAATCTCAGTGCGGCTTCAGAATGTAACATGACTCAGAATATAAAGTTGTCTCCAAAAAAAATAATGAGGGAAAGATTTGAACGTAATGGTGACCATTTAAGAGGAAAATAAGACTGAAAAGACTGGCAGTCTTTCCTTAATTGTTGCTTTATTGTCCTAGGTCCTTTTTTCCTCTGAAGAATTAGTAAATTGTATTAACCATTTAATCTTCACACATAATGGAAGCTATTTCTACCTTTAATGACTTCATGCTATTTCATAAGTTGTTACACATACATTTGTATTCGGTTTGTTTTACACATTTGGACAAACAGATGAATTCAGATGAATTGGGTGGTGCTCCATTCTTGGTTAAATAAGTACTTAAGAATTGAAATGTTTTATGTGGACCTTTGCAAATAATACAAGAAAATAAGGTCATATTCATAATGCAAAGAAAACCAGACCACACTCATATTTAAACAACACAACATTACAGTTTTAACTTAGGAAGAGTTCAGAAATCAATATTTAGTGGAGTGCGCTAAATTACATCCCACAGCACTGCTTCTTTATTACTGTTCACTGTGTGGGAAGCCATGTTAATTTGTTCTCATACATTGAACTCAGCATTGAAACTTGTATCTCAACTTTCTGACCTACAAGGTCAGAGGCCTATAAAGACCTCTTTAAGTCAAAAGCAGCGTCATTCTTTGTGGTGGCTGCCTCTGTCCCTGACAACAATGCTGATGAGGCTCGAACCTGGGTCACATCCAGAATTTATTAGTGGCCCACACATCACATGGAATGATGAATTTTAAACTAGGTCTACAAGTTAAAATAATGTTTGAGTTCTGATAGTGGAGGTTTAAGACTGCTTAAGATGCTCACACAGCTTCGTTGTAAATATTGAATCGTCTTAAGAATTTTTGATACACTGTATATATCAACAGGAGTGAATCAAATAATCAAGCAGGTCTGGTCCAATTTTGTGCCATTATTCCATGTGCCATGTGGGCCACTAGTAAAGGTCCCCAGTTGAATCACATCAATTTTGCTATCGGGGGGATGTTGTAGTCCACACACCTAAACAAAAACTCAGCTCAGCTGACTTGTCTGGATTTTGGAGGGGGCAAAGAACAGTTAGAAACAACGACTATGGCACATTCATACAAGAAAAGGACGTGCACTTCTTCTGTGGTGAACGGCCCTCTGGCCCGGCGTTCTTGCGAGGCTCGAGGAGGCATCTGAAGTGCTTTGATAAAGTGCTTTTGAGAGAAAATGAACTCCCTCGCGGATTTAATGACATCAAAGAGCGAGGAGTTGGCATCATAATGAATTCCAACCAAAACTCGTGGAAGAGAGAGAGAGAGAGAGAGAGAGAGAGAGGGGAGAAATTCACTCATGATTATCGCAGCTTTTTGTTTGACATTGAAAAGGCTAAGAGGGGCAAGAGAAGAAGAGGCTGAAAAAAAAGAAACTCGTTCTTTCTCAAACTGGGATGCATAGAAGGAGCCATTTGAGGATAGCAATTCTGTGTAGTGTTGGTAGTTTCATCCCAACGTGACTCTGAGCCTGAAAAAAAAACTTTTTGGGCCATTCCAGCCAGTGTGAGAGGGTACAAAAAGAGCCAAAAGCACTGAGTAGACCTCCCAGTGGCCATTATCTACTATGAAAACATCAACAAATCCCACAACGCACCATTATATGTGGTCATCAATGGAGCTGTAAAAGGACAGTGTGAATGTAGTCACTGCTTATTGACATAAATGCCTCCAGACATGGCTCTCAGAAAACCCAGCATTCACTATGTTAGCAGCATATTTTCTTTATTTTTCTTGCCTTTTAGCTTTAAACATTGAATTTTATTGCAGTTATGAGCACTCTCCCTCATCGACATTGTTACTACTGCCTCATTTTCAGTTTTTTTTTTATTGTATTTCTCATCAGTATGCATTAGGCATATAATAATAACAAATTTCAGGTTTAAAAGTCCAGATTTTATTTGATTTTGCATATTTGATATGTATATAGTACACACACACATTTGTGCTGTGCACAAGAGACAAGGCCGACAGTCAATATTGAATGCTTGTGATCTTCAGGCCCTCAGAAGGCACTGCGTTAAAAATGGGCATAATTCTGTCCTGGAAATCATTGCATGGGCTTAGGAACACTTCCAGTAATCAGTGTCTGAAAACAAAGTGTGCCATGCAATCAACAAATGCAAGTTAAAGCTGTAGCATGCAAAGCATGCCAACACTATCAAAAAACCGCCACCTTCTCTGAACCAAAGCTCATTTAAAATGAAAAACTGTTATGTGGTCTGATTAATAAAAAAGAATAAATTCTGTTTAGAAACCTGCAGACTCAAAAGGAGAGGGACCATTCAGCTTCCTATTAGCACAGTTCAAAAGCCTGCATCTCTGATGGTAAGAGGTTGCATTACTGACTTTGGCAAAGTTGTCCCAACTTTTTTAAGATGGGTTGCTGCCATCAAGGTCTAAAATAGTTAATTTTGTTTTTCATGAAATGGTCAAATGTCTCACTTTCAACAAGATTCAGTGTTCTGTTGAAAATAAAATAAGGGTCTATGAGATATGCAAATCATTATGTGTATGTGTAGTCACAAAGGAACCCAAGATAACTGTTGTTGAGTCCACCATCAGGAGAACCCTGTACAATGATGCTGTGCATGGCAGGGTTGCAAGGAGAAAGCCACTGCTCTCCAAAAAAATGCTGCCAATCTTCAGTTTGCTTAAGGCAAACTTGGCAAGTCAGAAGACTATTTGAACAGTGTTTTGTGGATGCATGAGACCAAAATGAATCTTTTTGGTTTAAATGAAAAGTGTTATGCTTGGAGAGAAAAACACTGCATTCCAGCATAAAAATAAACTCATTCCATCTGTGAAACATGGTGGTGGTAGTATCATGGTTTGGACCTATTTTGCTGCATCTGGGCCAGGATGGCTTGCCTTCATTGATGGAACAATGAATTCTGAATTATTCCACCAATTTCTAAAGGAAAATGTCAGGACATCCGTCTGTGAGCTGAATCTCAAGAAAATGTGAGTCATGCAGCAAGACAACGGTTCCAAGCACACAAGTCATTCTACCAAAGGATGCTTAAAGAATAATAAAGTTAATGTTGTAGAATGGACAAGTCAAAGTCCTGACTTCATCCAATAGAAATGATGTGGAAGCATCTGAAGCAAGCAGTTCATTGATTCCTCCAAGCTGATGTGCAGGACTATTCAAGAGTTACTGAAAACATTTAAGTGCAGATAATGCAATGGGGTGACACCAGCTACTTGAAGCAAAGGTTCACATACTTTTGCTACTCACAAACATGTAATATTGGACTATTTTTCTCAATAAATAAATGACCAAGTCTAATATTTATGTCTCATTTGTTTGGGTTGGCTCTCTTTATCTGCTTTTAGGACTTGTGTGACAATCTGACAAAGATTTTGGTCAAATTTATGTATAAATTCAGACAATTAAAAATGCTTCACAAACTTTCAAGCACCACTGAATGTTTTCTGTCTGAATATATTATTATAAAATAAGACAGTTTATCTTTTTGAAAGAAATCATGAACAAAAATGGCATGTTTACATGATTTTTTAAACAGGGCACTGCATTTCCTATGCGACTTGTCTTCTAAAATTTGTTTTACGTTATATTTTAGGGGGTATATACATCATGGCACTATACAGAATGGGAATGTTATGAAGAACATGTACAGCAAGACAGTCAGTGTATTATCTGATGAGCTACAAAACTGAAGTTTGTTCAGGGTACTCAGGCATTTCCTCCATTTACTTTCTTTTACTCAGTTGAGTGTTTGGTCTCCCTGCTCACACTTCATTATGCATTTTAGACAGAGGATTGCTGTCCCTCCCTATCGGAGCATCTTTGCTATTATCTGATTTTATCTTTTTATTGACATCTCTGGGACACTCTCAAGGGTGAGGTCAGACCAATTAGCTTCTCCCACCACTGCCCCCTGTTGGCTGCACCTCTGGTTATATAGGTATTTCTTGTTGATCCATGTCACTTCCAAGGGTATTGCAACAACTGAAATATTGTGAGAAAGTCTGCAGTGGGTCTGGAACTGAAAACCTGTCACAGCCATGCTGAGCTCACCAGCCAGCCACATAATTCCAGCCATTTTCATGCCAAATTAAATAAATACCCCACATTTCCAGTCGTAGAGACGGCGTCATCGCCCTGTCCTAACAACACGCTTAACAATCCACATACCTCACCGTCAAACTCTCACCTCCTCCCATAGCACTCTGACTCAAAACTAAAGTGCACATTTGCTATGGAAACACTGGATCAGGATGCCACAGTCAGAGTGATGTGAGCATGTTGCTAGCACCACATTACTTCAGGTTTTTTGAGGTCACACTTTAGTGGATCCTAAAAGTCCTAGCCATTATTTTTGAAAAATTTAACTCACTTTACGATGGATATGTAACCTGTCAGCACAACAAAGACTGAAAGTTAATGCTGTGGTCTTTCTCATATATATATATATATATATATATATATATATATATATATATATATATATAAGATATACAAGATGTATATCAAGTTCTGCTCAATACTCAACATAGCTAGCTGGCATTAATGTAATGTTCCCTAAAGTTTGGTAGTCCCCCAGTTTGGGCCAGTTTAGCATATTGCATCTTTCCTCTCCTTCTAATTAAATTGTATTGTGTTTTTTTCTGGGCTTTAGGACTTTCTTCTTGCCAAAAAATACACCAGAAAACAATATTTAAGCATAGCTATCAATGTTGTAATCTTGTGTGTACAAAGCCACATGAATAAACAGCTTGATGGCCATTTTGCCATCTAGATGTAAAAGTTATTTTAGAATAGACTAGATAGCATGAATACACTGAGCTTGACAACAGCTGATGGTTGGGTAAATGGTGACATTTTGACACCAGCTTCCATTCCACAACCATTGTTCACAATGTAGAATTCAATGTGCAGTAGTGACAATATTCACCAACATTGGACCAATGTTCTGTTTCTATCTGTGTTAGCAGTTTTAGCTGTTATTGTTATATAATAGTGTTGATATATGTTAGGATCCAAATTGCTATATTAATTAATTAGTTTTATAATTGAGCTTACTGATGTCATTTCAGCACATTGTGGCATTAGCTTGAACATAACATTATTCATGGTGACATTTAGGTGAAAAAAACATGTAAAGTTCAAAATATATTGGGTTTTAAACTTTTAAAAAAGAAATTTTGGAAATCTCATTCATTTATGAGATTCAATATAGAAATTCAATAGATGCCTTATCCAGGATGATGCCCCTGTTCAGTGGTCTATAATTTTGAATCATAAAACATCTTATTTTTACCACTTTTGTCAGACATGCACTTGAAGATTAGTAAGGTGTGTCCACTTTAATTTACAGCTTAAAAAAAGATAAATATGTTACAGATTCAGCTCTGCAAGTGTGGGTGTGGTAAGCTAACATGCAATACTTTAGTGAATCATGAGGTTAAGGTAGTTGGGTGTGGATAATAACCTCAAAATGAGAAAAGTCAAATAACTGGTGAAGGATGCAGAGCTGGAACATTGTGTGACGAATGTGTCAAAGGTATATAAGTAAATGTGCAGTTTTGATTGGAGAAGACTGTTTGACCTGGCTTTCATTATGTTCACATTCACCAGACATCATGAAGGTATTCTGCTCAGTTTTACAACTCTTTACTTTGGCCATTTTAATGTGGTACATTTAAAAATGCAGATGATTAAGATATTGTTCAAGTAGTCCCAGTACTTTGACTTATGTGCATTCATGTCACTCAGCCAATCAAAGTGTAGGAGAAAGTTGAAGAGTTTTGGTATGATTGTGTAATGATTTGCAGCTGTAATTACACAATGTAATATACACTGATGTGACTGAGCTGTTAAATATAAATAACAAAAAAAATAGATTTAATGAAAATTAAAAATAATATATATTACATTTTTTATTAATATAAACATCATGATTTTTTTAGCTATGCATTAAAAGTACTCTGTGTAAAAATAGACACTTAAATTTTACTACTTTTATCAGATGTAATCAATGAGCCAAGACATGTTTGATGTCCAAATTTTGTTTCTTAGCTTAGAACTGGAACTGTGAGACTAATGATGTTAACAAATACTAAAACTATATAGACACGGCGTCAGGAACAGTGGAGGAGACGGATGCAGCATGATTCATGAAAACTTTTTTATTTACACACACAGAAATCATTGGTAGACAACCATACAGTAACTGTAGCTGTAATAGGAAAAATTAACACATATAAAAACTACAATGACCATACATAACTATGAAGACAAACAATGATCGACGCAGACTGTGGGACATGAGGAAACATTTATGCCAAACATAATCAGACAACAGAAGAGGGACCAGGGCTTTGGAATCACAAGATTCAGGTGAGGACAATGTGTAATATTGTGAAAAAAGACACTCTAAACATTTCTAGCCAAGACTTTTGAGCTCAGAACTTTGTAAACATATGTGTTGGCTACACACTGGTCATTACAGTTTTTAGAAATTGTTTGTTGTTTTATTTCTAAAGCTTAACAGATATGAGTTGACATGGATTTCACTCATTCAGTGGTTCCTAGATTGAATAATTATGAGACAGGTGTGACGTGAGAGGTGAGAGGTCTTTGTTCAGGTGAGTGCTATTTTGTTTATAGAGATAAAATGGGCATTTGCACACATTCCAAGCTGCTAAGCCTCCAATGGGATGTCCAGAATGTCATTATTTTGTGACTGGCAGATCATGTTAATTGGCGGGAAATGTGATGTGCTCTGACAGAATTTAAATAATGTATCACTGATTAATTATTCTTCTCTCACAAGAATCTAAAAATATATTTAAATTCAAGCTAAGGTTTCTGGAGCAGGGGTGTTCGTAGGACGTTTTGATACCCAGGGCTTTAGCCTACGGTATGTGAGAGGTGTGCGTGCGTGTGAAGTATGGGGGGTGCGCACACATGAACTTGTATTCGGGGTGGCAGGGGATGCGCATAAAGAGGGAAGTGTAAGGAGGGGTGTGGGTATGGAGCAGTTGTTGCTCGATCAGGTCTGGGTTCTATATAAGACATGGTGTTATTGAGAGAAGACCTGGGGCTATAGTCCTGTATCCTGGGCCTAGTACTGTCCCTGTTCCAGGGTATGTTTCATTTTGTTTCTAAGATTAAATATTTGAGTTGCATAAATATTTTTGCAGAATTTTGTTAATATAACCACAGGGTTAATATATTTAACTATAATAACAATAGACTAGCAAACAGCAGTCAGTGGGATGGTAAGTCCAAGGAAAATATTATATTTTGTGCAATGTAAGTTAAAATTAAGTCACATGACTAGTTATAAAAAAGCATTTTAGACAGGCAGAGTCTCTCTGAAGCAAAGATAAGCAGAGGCTTGACAATTTGCCAAAAACTCTTCTGGCCCTCATGCAGCACTGCATTAAAAACAGTCATGATTCTGTACTGGAAATCACAGCATGGGCACAGGAACACATCCAGAACTCATTGTCTGTGAACACGATTTGCCATGAAATCCATAAATGCCAGTTAAATTTGTTTCATGCAAAGAAGAAGGCATAGGTCAGCACAATTTAGAAATGCTGCTATCTTCTCTGGGCCAAAGCTCATTTAAACTGGACTGAGGCAAAATGAAAAACTGTTCTGTGGTCATATTAATCAAAATTTGACAATCTTTTTGGAATCCATGCAGGCTCAAGAGAAGAGCATTCATCCAGCTTGTTATCAGCTCACAGTTCAAAAGATTGCTTTTCTGATGGTGTGTGGTTGCATTAGTGCCTATGGTGTGGGCAGCTTACACACCTGGAAAGGTACAGCTGAACAGTAATACAGAGGTTATAGAACAACATATACTTCCATACAGATGTCTTTTCAGGCAAGGCCTTGCAAGGCAATACTAAACCACATACTGCATCTATGACAATTGCATAGTTTCACAGAAAAATCAGGGTGCTGAACTCACCTGCCTGCTGTACAGTTCACATTTGGCACATCATGAAAAAAAAGTCCAACAAAGACGACCCAGCTAAAATGTTACCTCAGACAAAAATGGGACAATATTCCTCTCCCATATCTCCAGCAATTGGTCTCATCACTTGTAAACCAGATGGCAAAAGAAGAGAGGATACTACACAGTAGAAGAAATGGCCCTGTCCCAACTTTATTGAGGTGCCTTGCTGTCATCAAGTTCTAAATGAGTTAAATGAGTCAAATCTATGCATCATGTGTTTATTTAAATTTAAATGTATTTACCCTTAACATAGCATCCCTATATATATATATAGTAGTGGTTCTGGCACCTTTAGGTGCTTGGATGGCTAATAGCACCATTAAACAGATGAAATGCAGATATCAGAGCACTACAATGAGAAACCTTGACTATTAGTCCCATGCGTCCCTGTAAAGCCAGCTCTACAATACTTTAGGGCTCCCCTTTTCTGCACTGCAGCCAGAACAGGAAATGATATAATTGCTGCATTTTTTCCCATGCCCACTTGTCCCACGCTTGACCCTAACAGCCAACTGCTGGGAATGGCCCACATGGACACTAAGTGATTAGGCCTAGAGGGAGGTGGAGGGGGGTCCATAACCTTTACAGTGTGTTCATGTGCCTATGAGAGAGAATTTCTGGGAAAAAAATTCTGTTTATGGGGAGTGGCTAAAAATAGCTCTTGAGGAAATCTTTCAGATTGAGACTCTTGAGGTGTTTAACAGCAACTTTTTACTTTTAAATGCATATATATATATATATATATATATATATATATATATATATATATATATATATATATATATATATATATATAGATAGATATAGATATAGATAGATAGATAGATAGATAGATAGATAGATAGATAGATAGATATATGTTGAACGTGATCTGTGCATTTAAAAAATATTTTACAGCTAAAATAAACAGTAAATAGTGTTGATGTCAGGAGGATGATGCAAAGACATCTGGCAAGGTGGATCCCATCTTGAAAGAATCTACATATAGGTGTAATAAATCTGGCTGATTCTGATTTTGTGCTCTTGTGTTCATCCCTATTTGAACCTATTCTTTGGAATCAGCTTAGTCGGGACATTAGATGACATTTGACAGGATTTACTGCTCATGTAAATAAGCGAGCACACCAGTCAGTTGTAGCAGAGTGCAGATTAATTATTATGGGCAAAGGATGTGATTTGACTGATGTCCACAAGGGGAAGATAATAGAGTAGCATGTAATGTGGTAGCATCTCAGAAACTGATTTTTTTGTTGTTGTTGTTCTAGAGCTGCTGTAGTGAAGGTGTACTGAGAATGATAATGAAGTGCTAACGTCACAACTAAGTTAATTCCAAAACATTGGTCATAATATTCTGAACACATAATATTAATGTATTGCACATCAGCACACTGATCTCATCACTTAATGTGACTATTTATTACCCAATCACTTCCAATAATGATTAGCATCAGTTATGTCTTTCAGTATGCCCATTACTCCTGAGCATATTTAGGATGGATCATATGGGAGAGACCCAAATGAAACAGTGAAGAGTATTGTAGTTGCTAGTTAAATTACATCATCCGGCCTCATTGCTCTGAGGTCATCTGAAAACGCCTTGCACCACATTTCCCATGAGCACACGGTGGAAGATATTAGGTGTTTCTAGTGCTCCAAGTTTCTCCAGTATAGGTTTCTACCTTTGAAGACTCATATTTACACTTACTTCAGATGTAGTCGATCAGCCAAGACATGTTTGAAGTTCAAATTTACTTCTTTTGTTTTACCTTTTTTTTAACAAGAGCTGCGAGGCTAATACAGCTAACAAACATAACTTTATAGTCAACTAAGACTACACCCAACTAATCAGTGTCGTTTAGGACCTCCCTTATTGTGAACACATTTTTTAAAGTTTAAAAACAAAAAAAATGTCTACATTCTCAGACAACCGTCAACTGAGCAGGAAGTCTTGATCTCGAGACAGTTTTAGTGATGATAACTATCATAAATACAAAATGAGTCTTCTGTCAATCTCCTGCCAGGGGTGGGCTGGCAATCTGGGCATTTTGGAAAAATCAAGAAAGGTTTATTCCATGGCCATCAGCGTGGCTTCAAGGATGGACTGTCGAATAGAAAGTGAAACTAAAGCGCAGGTCCAGTGAAAAAGCTTGTGTAGCTGGGCTGGTGTAGCCAAAAATCCAGGGCTGAGTTATATTCCCAGTCTGTTCTACTTGCTTTTGCTTAAAGTGTCTATCTCAGTGTTTGACAGGTGGACCTTATATTCACCCTGTGGTGAAACAGTGTAGGGGGGAGTGTGTCTCCAACTATAAAAAGTGTTGTCAAAATGTTGTCCCAATGCAGTGTCCTGTGATGAAACGATGTTAAAACACATTGTTCATCTAATTTGTTTTGTCAAAATTGTAGCAGGGCAAATTAACCTGTATTATTCATTTTCTTAGTCATACTAAACCATCCATCCATCCATTACCTTCCGCTTAATCCTGATCAGTGTGGCAGTGAGTCTTTGACCCCTTCATAAGGTGCAGGCCAGGGCAGTATCCTAGCTCTACTACCACTATCCTAGCTAAGCCCAGAACATGGCTGTGTATATATTATATGACTGTGTGTATATTCTATGAGACTCCAATTAAGATTAAGAAATAAGAATAAGACATTTTGGTAATACATTTTAACAGCAACAATTTGGGCTAATTTAAGTTACTACTGAATTCTAGGGTTTGTTAGAAATGTTAACCTTGCAGCTCCAGTTCTAAACTCAAGAAGCCGACCATGTATGGGTGACCCATTCTTGTAAGGCTTTAAACCTCTAGGTTTTGATAAGGAGTGGCACAATTACTCTGAATGAAAGCGTCAGAATTGCTGTATTTAAGATATGTGTCCGCATATTACGTGATATAATTTCATCGCTCTTACAAGATTAGACATCTATTTTTTATTCTCTTTCAGCAGTCCCACCTAGATTTAATTGCTTTTGTCAATGCCCTTCTGTTCCTCACAATCTAGCCTGACCCATGTGCGCTAATGGACCAAAGTGGGCAGCTCTATTGAGGGTGATTCTTTTCCTGCCTCATTGTAGAGCAAGTGAATACATAAACGCTTTAGTTCCGCACAGACTAAACACTAAAGACCCACCTGCTTAGTGTGTAACACTGTGGCGACCCTTCGATAGAATCAAGCCCGGCCATGTACACACCTCTTCCTCAACAAATGAATGAACCCAACCAAACTTTTCTTTTTTCATTCATATCCACAAGACTGGGCGGAATAGCATTCGGACATTTCCTCATATTGAGGGAAGTAGCATAAATTGTTTACCGTTTAGTACATTGCATGGCTTTAATGCTCCAACAATTTACTTCACAGCTCAATAAAATATAGATTATTTTTTGTTATTATTATTTTTTGTATTATTATTATTATTATTATTGGTTTGAATGAGAGCTGAGGTCATTGAGGTCCCAAAAAATATCCCTGATTGGATGCAGATATTAGATACACTGTATAAATAAAATAATGTCCTTTTTGAGACAAAGCCTGTTTATTACTGCTCTCATTTGTAAACTCCACAAAATGCAACTCTGAAATAGTCTATTGTTCCATGAAAATTTACAGGAATAGTTCACCCAGAAATCACATGCACACTATTTTCCTCTTTACCCAGCGGCTAGCACTGTAAAGATTAAAGCTCAGTAGAACCTAACTATAAAAACACAAACATGCAAAATGCCTTTTAAAATTGAAAGTGTTAACACGGGTTGTAAATATGACCATATAGTTATAATTAAATAGCAGCTTCTACTGCATTGTGTGAGTTTATGGTGGCCATCTCGCCCTTCGCAATCTTTACAGATGTGCAAATATGATTTCTCTATTAAATTAAAATGGTATTTCATATCTCATATTACATCACAGAAACTGGTATAGCCTACTGTAGAGTTTCAAGCCAGCACTTTGAACACACACTAATGGCAATGCACAATGTAACTTTCATATATTGAGCCAGCCACATGATATAATTATGTCTGTGTGACTGGCAACATCCAAGGGGTTAATTTAGATCTTACACACCACACATGACTAGTTAATTAATAAATTAATTATGATCTGGATGCAAGTTAAGAGACATGTATGTGATTATTTACAGAAACAATTTATGTGACTATTGAGTTCTGATGTTGTAATGAAGCTCCAGTTCTAATAAAATAAGTAAAATTTACACTCCACCATTGCCTTGGTTGATTGACTACATCTGGATAAGTGGAATATTGGGTAAATATGATTCCTGGATATACCATCTAAGTGTATGTTTTATTTCATTCTATTTTTATTTCATTTGCTGTCAGAAGTGATTTATTTCATTGTGAAGCACTTTGAGTGGCATGTGTGCATAAAAGGTGCTATGTAAGAAAAGTTTTTATTATTGTATTATTGTGCCCTTTTTGGAGATAAAGCCCTCATGCTTATTGGTTCACTTTATTGCAAGTCATCTGTACCTTTTGTTAGCAGTGCAGGATGTCTGTTGCCTGTTTATATGGAGGAGCCTTGTATCCTCTCTGCTTCAGATTGACTCTATTGTAGCAGCACCAGGGGTTCGAGTCAGTTTAGTTTGGCACCAACTGCTCCTTTTCAGGCTTTCCAACTACTGTTTAGCTTTTAGCGAAAACAATTGCATTGTTCTTGCTAAACCTATTTTTTTCTACTCTGTTTCTTTCTCCCTACCTCATCTCTTATTTGAAAATAGGGTCACGTCAACAGACCTAGTGTGCGTGATTCTGAGACTCCTGAGTTTATCTTACCCTCATCAAGCCCAGCTGTGCTCTCATTGATACGGCAACAAAGCTTGTTTACAGCTAGCCAGTTAGCTGCCCATTCAGTTAAAAGTTCAAGTTCAGCTTTACTGAAAATCCCGTACATGCTCCTCAAAAATTAAAGGGCCCACATTCTACACTGTCAAACCCTTGGAATTAAACAGGTTGTTTTTACTGCACCTTTACTGTTGCATCAATAATAGGAGGGTCTATACTGCTATAGACTGAATGGTCTTGGTTACAATGCTATAGGCTAAATAGATGTGACTGCTGTAAACTGAATGGGTGGGGTTAAACTGCTGTAAGATTAATGGGTGGGGCTAAACTGCTGTAAGATTAATGGGTGGGGCTAAACTGCTGTAAGATTAATCGGTGGGGCTAAACTGCTGTAGGCTGAATGGGTGGGACTAAACAGCTGTAGTCTGAATGGGTGGAGCTAAACTGCTGTAAACTGAATGGGTGGAGCTAAACTGCTGTAGGCTGAATGGATGGGACTAAATTACTGTAAGATAAATGGGTGGGGGGCGGCACGGTGGCTTAGTGGTTAGCACGTTCACCTCTCAGCACTGAGGTCTTGAATTCAAGTCCCCATCTGAGCAGAGTTTCTATGTTCTCCCCGTGTCTGTGTGGGTTTCCTCTGGGGTCTCCAGTTTTCTCCCACAGTCTAAAAACATGGAGGTCAGGTGAATTGGGTACTCTAAATTGTCTCTGTGTGTGTGTGTGTGTGTGTGTGTGTGTGTGCACCCATCAATGGACTGGTGCCCTGTCCTGGGCTTACTTGAATTGTGTAATACCCTGCACCCAGTGAGGGGGTAGGGGACTAACCGCAACCCTGATAAGGATTAAGCGGGTGTGATAATGGATAGATGGATGGATAAATGGGTGGGACTAAATTGCTATAGACTAAATGTTTTGGTCTAAACTGCTGTAAGATTAATGGGTGGGGCTAAACTTATGTAATGTAGTATGATATCATACTACATTAAGGTTTTATTTAAAATCTTTCTGTGTTTGTTGTGTTGTTTTGCAGAAACAAACCATTTGAGACCGATCTGGGAAATCTCAGTCAAAGTTGCGAGGTTGAGACATTGTGTTGTTCAGCCAGTCCATCACATTTGTGACAAAAAAAGCCACTTGGTTTTATTGGTGTAAATGAAAGATGTTAGCTTAAAATATATATTATAGTGCATGTTAATATATATATAGAATTAAACTCACTAAAAAGTTGTTTTTGTGCGGCAAGTCATTCACAGAATTTGCTGATTTTACCCGAAAAACAGGTTTCTGTGACCCCTCACATCCTGATGTAGAACTATGTTTATTGAAAATATAAGAGGTATCAACTGAAATTTTGTGTGAGGACTCCTTTAACAATGCACTTCACAAATATACATATAACTTGTATTTGAAAAAAAAAATTAAGTTGGCTGGGTTTACCCAGAAGGGGCTACAATTACTGACATGAAAACAAGAAGAAAAATGTCAGAAGCACAGATTGAACCTTTTTGAAAATGAAAATCAAGAATAAACATGATTTCTTGTAAAAATAAATAACATTTAAGGCATTTGGCAGATGTTGTTATCAAGAGTGACTTACAATTTTGTGTTATATTTGTAAGCACAAGCACTATTAGGAGTAAGTTGGTAAGAGTAAGGTGTGGTTGCTCAATGTGGGGACTGAACCAAGTTTACACATAGGAGTGCACATTGTTACCCACTACACTATACTAACTGTTAAATAGGGTAATAGTGTAATAATGGTATGTGGTTTAATATTATGTATTGCTACTGTAAATTGTGTATTGCTATCTAAATATTCTGAATTTACATTTGAGTATTAAATGTGTGACAAAATGAAATGAATTCAAGGGCTAAATGTTGATGATATGTGGAAATGAACTGAGTGGATGTGGGATAATGCCACATTGGCTGGGGAATAGTAAGAGCGGGATTAGACCATCTTGGCCTCTAAGCAACTCAACGGACAAGAACAATCAGGGGTCCGTAGTGGTCTTCTGCTTGCCTTATCAGCAGAATGCCAGTGAAACGGGGAATGCTGTGGCATTAGAGCTTCAGCACCAGCCTACAAGGACCTGCAGCAGCCTCAAAAGATCACCCTAAACTCAGATTTACTAAACCTCAAACACTTTGCTAACACTTCTGAGTGAATGAAGGAGTGGAGGCTAACTGTAAGGGTTTAAAGACAAAAGAAGAATGCAAAATATATTATAAATATACAGTACATGAAAGTTTCTTTTTTCAGTCATATATTGATGATGGTACAAATAGCAATGCACCACTATCAAAATAAAAATCAATGGGAACTGTTATAAACAGACAATGGAAATTACTTCTCATAGCGGTTGTTGAAGTGATCAGTGTAGCTCATCTGGCCAACTGCTACTGTCACAAACAAATTACAATCCTAAACACATCATTCTGTCAGAATATATTTATATGAAGTTGGCTGATAAATGTTAGAAATATTTGTAATTAAAGTTTTATTCTTTTCAAACTCCATTATGTCTTGAGCGGTCAGTAGACTTTCATCCCTCACTCCTTTAAATTAAGATGAACTCAAACTGTTTACATTGTAATAAACCTGAGAATAAATGAATATATACATATTTAAATCAATAAATAAATAAGTTACATTTATTCATATGAAAATGCAATTGAATGAACCTCATTTTATGATACATGTCACGCTCCATGTTATGTTCATCTCTCCCATGTTTGTGTCTTTAATTATACGCCCTTGTTCTGCCCATCATGTCCACTTTGTTAGTGTTTTCACCTGTTCCCCAGCCCTCGTGTGTTAATTTGCTTCATTTTATATACCCTTATGTCTCTCAGTGTTGTAGCTGGTCATTGTGTTTCATGTCAATGTCAGTATTTCTGTTATAGTCAGTGCTCCTAGTATTGTGTGTATGCTTGTGCTACATTTGTTTTTTTCACTTCATTAAACAGCAAGCCACACCAAGACTCACAATGCATAATTAATTGAGACATTTACTAAACATCAGCTTGTAGTGAAATGTCATGGTTCCCTCAATATGTCTGAAAATCTTTTCTGGAAAAAGTTTGAAATTTCATTACTCATATAATCATTTCCTAAAAAATTGTGATATTTTACAATTAAGGTGACATTGTTAAGTAGTTAACAAAGCAGTTCCTATTTTCTAAATATCAGTTTGCTGTGAATTTTTTATGCTTCACTGAAAAATTTATAAAGATCAGCAATTGAATCAAATTGTGGTGAAATTTGAAATGTCTCGAATCATTATATTATGAAATTGATCTCTTACTTTTCATTCAGACTTATTACTGTGCTGTTGTCCTCTGGGTGGTGCTACAGATTAGATTTCAGTACTCAAATTTGGCAATCAATTCAATACTCTAACTTTCAATATTTACAGTACTTAGGAACTGAATATAATTATTGATCATAACTATTTATTTATTGATCATAACTATATTAAAAGCAGAGAATTTAGCTTACAAATGAAGAGCTCTTTATAGACTAAAGTGTAAAAGTGTAAATATAAATATATCTATTGTTTTGGTGTTAATGAAAATGGGAAGTGCTTTTAATTTATAACCAGAGTATTAATTTGGTATTGAGTATTGTGATACTACTCTTGATTTTACATCTAAAAGAATCATAATTTAATTCAATTTATGTTAGAAATTTCATGATTAATTAAATTGTTTTCTTTAAAAAAACAATAATCAAATCATGATGAGGTCGAGGTTACTTACTGCACCTTTAAAAATAAACACTGTCTAATAATCTTTAATATATAATAGTCTCTATTATCATCTAACTGCACATAACATCTAACATCTACTGCCATTCTTTTACCTCCAACATCTGCTTCCATTAAAGCCAGTCTGGATGCTCGTTTAGTGACCTGTAAAGCCCCCTAAAGCCGGGGCCTCTGAAGCCCACCGGTGCCTCTCAGAGAGAATAACAGGATCAGAGCTATTAGTCAGTAATTAGAGATGATTTAAAGCAGCAGTATTAGCAGATCCCATTACCACTGTCTGATAACACCAAACAAACTCCAACCTCCCTGACCACCTCACTGTCAGTGAACATTCCTGTAGGACAGTCTACACTGTGGAAGTGAATTTACTAAAATGTCTTTAGTTTTCTGCTCATATTAGCCTTTTCTCCTTGTTCTTTCAGTTGTTTGTTCTTCCATGTCAATTTTTTTCACCTTTGAGCATTTCTGCATATAGCTGTATATAGTATGCTTATATTTTTAATATTTTAATAATGAGAAATATTAGCATACTGATAGTAATAGCAGTATTAATATTTTATATAATTGTTGGCAACTTACTTAACACTGTAAATGCTTATTGCAACTTTAATGTTTGTTCTTTCATTTGTTTTGTTTTATTTACCCTTTTTCACTTGTTGAGTTGCTCTTCTTCATTTGAAGGAACTGAATATAATTATTGGTCATAACTATATATATATATATATATATATATATATATATATATTAGTGATAGTAGTAGTCATAGGCGTGCAGAAATAGACATCTCTACTCTACCCTTTATCAACGAAAATGCCCTTTTGAAACTTCGTTTTTTAAAGAAATTATTATTATTATTAACATTTTACTGAGGTCGGTTTGAAATTATCTTTTGAAAACCTGAGAGATTAAAAACAATGCCCTGAAATGAGCCACCACCTCACACACACCCGACCTCTCTCTTCCTGTGTCACACCAGATGCGCTGCAGCAGCAGTTCAGTTCAGCGAGTAGAAGGAAGCGTCTTCAGCACAGCACGCACGGTCACAGATAGGCTTCTTCTCCCGTGGCCCACCAGCCAGGTAACATACACATCAAGTAAATTCATACCGTTTGCCCTCTAAGCCCAATGTGAAATCATTTTGTTGTGCAGTAAAATGTCTCATACAGCACCAAACTACTAATCATTTTTAGCCGACTGGTCACCTGATAAACTAGTCACTCTAGCCCAAATCAATGATAGAACACGTGAGGACGACCACATACAAATAATTAAGGTAGAGTTTGCAAATCTATGTGTTAAGCTGAACGTTTTTTGTTGTATAGGTTTTGTTAGGCAACATAAATTAACACATTCATTTGTGAAAGAAGAAACTGGAAGTTCCCCATTACCTGTGATTTGATATGGATTTTATCAGTTGGTGGTATGACTATTTTCCATTGAAAACTCACGTTTAGAGAATGTTACAAATAAAAGTCAAATTTCATTCAACATGTGTTTTTTTTTTTTTTATAATGAAGTGTTCCACGTGCGCTAAAAAGTGCCCTTTTCCCCCCTGAGCACTTGCCCCCCAAAATGTCTGTGGACGCCACTGGTAGTAGTAAGACATACTGTACATACACATGAATTTTGTGTTTTGTGCACGTTTTCATGTACACTAATTGAGTTGTATTTGTATAAATTAAACAGTATGTTCATCATTCTTGTTATTATCATTTTCATCCATCCATCCATCCATTCATCCATCATCTTTACCACTTAATCCATTTCAGTGTCATGTTATTATAACTTTAATTTGTTTTTGTTTTTTTTTATTTGTTTTCACATTTGAGATACTCACTGCCCAAAATAACTGCCTATACTGGAGGACATCTTCAGAACTTGCTGCCTAAAAGTAGTCGCAAAGATTCTTAAAGATGCAACTCACCCTGGACATAACTTCTGTTCTGATACCGTCTGGGAGGTGTTATAGGGCTTTATGGACCTCCATACTGAAAAGCAGCTGCCAAAACAGAACAAACACTGTCCACTTATCTACCCTCTGTAGCATTGTTATCATTTAAGTGCAATAAGGTTGATTATCATATGTGCAATACTGCTGTCAAGTGTGGAATAGTAAACTGAACCTGACAGTGTTATCTGAAGTCAAGAGATATTTCTTGTAGCACCTGTTTTAGATAATTTTCATAGTGTATTAATGTGTGTGAGGGTGTGTACTTCTCTGTTAGTGTGTATGCTTATGTGACGACTGGGCCTGCTCAGCAAGTCAAAAGTCATGTAATTCACGCTCACATAGATCTGATATTTTATAATGCTTGTTGAATAAATAATGTTGTGGTTTGGTTACAATAATGAAGAACAGAATTTAAAATACAGACAAAATACTGGACTGGAAAGGTCCTGAAAGAACATATGTTAACTTGGCGCCCTCTAATGGTAAAGGTGAATGTAGGCCATTTCCATAAAGAGCTCACAGAACCAGCAGTAACCCAACATCTGTTTTAATATGACATTCCGTTAGTTAACTGAAAGCCCAAAACACCAAACAAACATATAAAATGCTTCCAAACCTACATTTAGGGCAAGAATTTTTTTTTTAAATGATCCACTAATTAAGAAATATACATTTATTTACGCAAACTAAAAAAAATGCTAGTAATTCTGGGAAGACAGAATTTAACAGCCACTTTCTCAGTATGCTCTGAAAATAACAGCTAATTACAGTAAAATCTTACATACTAAATACATGTAAATATGTATAGTTTTTATTTGAGACTGTAAATTAACAGCACCTTTACCAGTTCACTGTACATTTAAGACTGATATATAAATGATCTCTGTCTTGAATAGCTCCCCAGTATGGTATTTTATTCAGAGAAAGCAGTGGAGGCTGACACACTTCATTATGAAAGGCGTGGGTCTAAAGAGACTGAATAGACAGGTATGTAAATTCATTAGTTTGTGTGACATCACAAAAAGGCTGTATATATATATATATATATTGTGTGTGTGTGTGTACTGTATATGGACTCTTTCTGCAAAAACGTGTTTTGCTATTGTGTTTTTCTATGATTGCTTCAAGACCAGTTTTACTGTAAATTTTTACTGAACTGAGATCATTCAAGTATGGAGAGATTATTTTAGATTTGAATTTAAGTTTCAGTGTAACCAGGCAAGCCATTAGAAGGTTCTTATTTACGATGGCAGGTTAATTAGGGTGACCAGATGTCCATGGCTGGCATTGTCCTCAGACATGTTTAACCCTTTAACATTCTGTTCAACCATTTGGTAGAGCACATTTGAGTCCTTCTTGCAGAAGGCATTGAAGTCAACACAATGTAATTCTGCTATCTCTACCTATCGGTAGAGGTATGATGAGCTAATAAAATCCACTACAGGTCACTGTCATGCCATGTCACACGCCGTCATCGCTTTGTGATGGTAGGCTGCACAGATGAGTCACTTCTCTCCAATGCCACCTTTCTCTGGTTGCTTGTAGCAGGCTAGCACCTGATAATCCAGTCCACGTCTTGATGTTATCCATCCAGGTTATTCTTGGTCTTCCATGCCTTCGGACTCCCTCCACAATAGAGGTCACTAGAAATGCTAAATTTTCTTGTCTGAATGTAAACCAGCAATGCTTCAGAGCCAAACCTCAATGAATAAACTGAAACAAATGATGAAAGACCATTACTGCTGTTGCACCACCACACAGATGAGTGTGGTTTAAAAAGTTAACAAAATGAACATGTTATTATACAGTTTTTATATTTGTAGTTTATGTTCTGATTTTATGCCATGTCATTGTAGTGACTGACTGTTTTTTTTATTGCCCCCAGCCCACCCCATTCTGCTCAAAAAATATAATTAAATGTAATCTTTATTGGTCAGAAAGTTAAAGGATGTTAAAAAAAAAACTGTATTAAAAACACACCAAAAATACATAAAAGGGTTCTTCAGAATGATGAAGACTGTGCTGTAGATGGTTCTATAAAGACACCTTGTGCAAATGGTTCTATATAGTACCAAAAAGGGTTCCTCTGTTATTACAAGCTTGATGTAATGTTAGAAGAACCCTTTTGGGGCTACAAGTTTTACAACCATCGACAACCCTTTTGGGTTCTTGAGTGTTCATGTTTACAGAACCATTTTCTTTACTAAATAACCATTGAAAAACCATCTCTTTTAAGGGTATACTAACTTTTACCATAAGTTTGTCTACTTTTATAGAAAACTGCTATGCAAAACTCAACCAGAAGCTACCAAGTGTCAACAGAGTTCACAACAGAAAAGTCCTTTCAAGACTTGAGGTCATCCAGGGATTAAAAGCAGGGTTGGATTTAAGGGTCCTAAATTGTACTACCAAGTGAGGTCCGGGTAGGCTGTCTAACTTCTACAGGGCATACAGTCTACTTGAAAGTGGGTTACAAACAGTGCATCATTTTTAAACTGAATCACTTTTTCAGGCATCCGTATATGACATGTGGCCAATGTTTATAGGACCATGTCTGTCTCTCCAGAGCTGGAGCTAGCTCAGGGGTGTGTACTGAGTAAAATGTATTGAACCATTGTAGCTTGATAATTTTCTTTATTGAGTGTTTAAACTTCACTCACTGTAGTAGGCTATATTATGATTTTCTTATGTGGTTTACACAGTTAGTACCAACTTTATCAGCTGGTCTTCGCCATAGTTTATTATAGTACAACAGTTACCATGATCATAATACATCGAACTGGAATAAAATTGTAAACTTAAGGTTAGTTGAAGCACCAGATGACATTATAGTATTTAATATCCATCGGTTTAAAGTTTCACCAATAATAACTATAATAGAAAATGAGTAAAACACCTCTGAAATGCCAACATTATTGAAGAATGGGAATATATACTGTATATGTTAAACTATGTAATGAGCTTGAAGCAGTGGTTGACACAGAATTTATATTCTCACCCAACATGTTTTACACAGCCATATGTACTAATAGGCCTTAATTAAAATCTGGATGAGATTGTGGGTTGAGAGATGTTCTGGTGATGTAATTTTTAATTTAGGTGACTATTGACGTCTATTATTTGTTAACAAAGTTACTCTCCAGTTCTAAAAACAAGCTAAATGTGTAAAAATACATAAATAAAATTGATAATGTAGATTATTGTAATGTCATTTTAACAAATGACCTTTCATCCATTTTTATACATTTCTCAGAAAATGTGAATAAAAATAATTAATACATTTTCACCAGAGTGGGATGATTTGGTCCCCAAAACGGGACAAATACAAGCGTTCTGAAAAACATGTTTTTGCAGTTGCACTGACCTGCAACATGGTGGCGGCAAAACTCTGATAATAAAATGTTCTCTTCTACGTTCGCCATACAGTGATGTAACGTGCACAAAACATTCAATCCTACTAGACACCATTTTGCTTTTAGCTGTTAGTGATAAATGTATCATTTTGTTATCTGAAGTATAATCTATAATAATTTTCCTAAGACTTTAATGCTAGTAACTTAGCAACATTGATCTTTTTGTGCATCTAAACAAGCAGAATGGCCTCATTTTCAATTCAGTTCAGTTATTTCCCACAAGAAAATAATCCCATCAAGACATGCAGTCTCTTTGTTTGAGGACGGGAGCAAACTTGTCAAGTCCATTTCTAAAACCAGAGGCCTGCTTTGTTCCACTGTAAACTTACACTGCTGTTCAATCGGCTTTAAGACATTAAAGCGACTCTATGCAGAAGAAAAAAGAAAAACAGCAACTCTTGATTTAGAAAAGCTAAATCACAATAACCTGCACTGTCAGTAAAAAGGTACAGCATGCCTACTTTTCCAAACAATATACATTTGATTAAGGTGCAACTGTGTATCTTACTGCATTCACTTTTCAGAGAGAAAGACTTCTTTCCATCCATCCATTATCTTCTTCTTAATCCTAATCAGGGTGGTGCTGAGACGGCACAGGGCAGGGCATTACAGGCACAGACTTGTATCTGTAAAATAAATGTAAAAGTCTGAATCAGAACAGGGTGAGTGGAGTCAACTCAACTTCAAATACATTTATTACAACACAGTCTGGTACAGATATGTTCTCTAACTCACGGCACTGTAGACGGACTCTTGAGGAACCACCACAGCGAGAGGAAAGGTGCTGACACAGCGACTGTCACCTGCTTCTTTTGAGAGTGTACTTATATGCTGTGTACACATTATTTATTATATGTGCCAGTGTTGCCTGGCAAACATAAATAGCCCAAAAACTTCACTTTCCCTTTCAAAAACCATTTAACGCTGGCATCAAAATATTGGATGGACAAATGAGTAAAATATCCATCATGTTTTAGATTTTGAAGATTATTATTCCTGATTACTAATGAAGTCATCTAAATCTCTCTGAAACAGAATAAGAACTGCTAATATATAAGTGCCAGGGGACCAATTAGATGCAGCACTGAGGCAATCTTGTATGAAGTGCTCACCTAATCCAGCAGCAATGAGCAGAACATCTGAATGAAAACGTTAATGATGGTTCATGGGAAAAGTTTAGACCTTTAATTTTGATGTACAACCACCCTGCCTTGACCAAATTTGAATTTCAACCATGCAAAACTGCTGTCCAAGTTTATGAAAAACCCATCATAATGAAGGCCTGCTCAGCAGTATCCTCACTTTTGTCTTGCCGTAATTCTGTTTAATGTAGAAAATAAGGCCGCTATTACCGCCTGATGATGTAACACATGATGCAACCGCATGCAAGGCCTTGACCGGATTCTATTAAAGGCAAGGCCAAGAGATATTTGTTGAAAATCATGCCAATAGAGGAGAATGCGTCTTATGTAAGCGCATATTAAGGTGAACAATACTTCCTTTTTTCTACTACAGTTGAATTTTGTTTTTTTTTCTCTTTCCTGTCCTGAAGGTCTCAGAAATACTCTTGTTGCTGATCTTACAGGTTCCTCTTTTGCTTCCTTTTCACTGAACTAGATGTGAATGCCTTGTGATGTTAAACTAACTTTTATGAGGTCAAAATTGATCAATAATTAAAGTATTCACTCATCAGCATCCTGAATGTCTTTTTACAACTGATGTCACAAAGCAGCTTTACAGAGCTCCAGTAATAAGATAAAAACAAAACAAAACAAAAAAAACAAAGTAAGCAAGCCAACAGCAACAGTGGTAAGGAAAAACTCCATCAGAGCTGGAGGAAGAAGCCTTGGGAGGAACCAGACTGACATGGGGGATCAATCCTCCTCTGGTCAAATATCAGTTATTGATAGATATTCATCATGTGATTCTGTGATGCTGTTGTAGTGTTCAGGTGTACTGATATAGTGACAGTAGTGATACAAGAATGTAAGAATGAGGGTTGTTATTGACAGTAAAAATAGTAATAATGTTGATACAATAGAATGTTTTTTTTTGTCATTGCAATACACTGAAATTGAAATGTGCAGTCTTTAAGATGCTTAACAACTCAAAAAAACATGTAACCATACTGTCCAAAACTTTACATTGAGTTTCAAGTATTATGCAGGGCAAAGTACAAATATGGCTCTAGCATAGAAACTGTTGATTAGCCTGTTAGCTCTTGTTTAAACTGATCTAAAGCATCTGCCTGTGGGCATCTGTTTAAAAAGAGAATGTCCAGGATGATATATTTTTTTAAATCGTATCAGCAATTAGAGTCCATATAAACTTTAATTAACCACTGTTTCTCAGTGCAGTAAGCTAAATCACACATAAAATGAGTTAAGAAATAACTGAAGTTTAGGAGGACCATGCCAAAAGCCCCTTCCCTCTCCAATTAGAGTCTGAGACATGTCTGAGTCCAATTACCATCCAAGACAGAAGTGTTAGAGTCTGGACACATGTACTGCAGCCCTGACTGAAAGGTTGAGGTTATTTTTGATGCTGTTGTGAAGTTAAATCGTGAGTATTGACCCATGTGCTCCTGTGTGGGGCAATTGCATGCCACAAATAGTCACAGCCTCTGTGCTTTTGAAGTGTGAGCAGAGAGGGATGGTGTAAACCTGTGAATCCATCGGCCATTTTAAACTCTTTCATGTGCTCTTGATTTTTTATCTATTTGGGACACATCAAGGTCTGGCATAAAGGGGATCAAAAGTGACCCCTAGCATGGTCAAATCTTTCACAGAGTCAAATGTGTTCAGTAAAATGTTACTCTAAAAATAAGCTGAAGGTAAAAAAAAAAGTTAAGTTAACCTTCTGAAAGCTATTATAGATCTTTTGGTGTCAGTATTTTATGGGATTGTTCTTTAATTATGTCTGGATAATATATATCTGGACAGGTGTGGTCCTGTGGTGGTTTCTTTGTTCTCTTGTTGAATGATCTACAGCAGTGGTCATCATCCCTGATACAGGAGATCAACCATTCTACAGACTTTAGATTCATCCCTAATTGACGGCAATTGATCCATCTAACTATTGCCACTAGAAGTTTGTGATTAGCTGAGAGAGATGTTTTAGGTTTGGGTTGGAAGTGAAACATATAGCCAAGTATATCCAGGAGAAGGCTTCATGACCACTAATCTGCAGTCTGTAACTGTAATCCTGCAGTGAGCTTATATGTAATGATCTGAGTGTAGTAGCAGACGAGGAAACAGGAGACAAGAAAATAGCTACTAATAGAAGATTTAATCAACACTATGAAACAAACACAAATGACTGTAAAGAAATACACATAACATAAACTACAACACTGACATGAACTTATATCTACCATCAGTGTTGGGAACGTTACTTTAAAAAAGTAATTAGTTATAGTTACTCACTACTTGTTCAAAAAAGTAACTTAGTTAGTAACTGAATTACTCTATAATAAAAGTTACTCGTTACCAGGGAAAGTAACTATTCGCATTACAGTTAAAAAAAGTTATTTGTCAAAGAATAAGGATTTTTTGAAAAAGCAGTTTTCACAGTCAGTTGAAATGAGTAGATCAGAAAGGTGTTTGTACATCACTTTTGAAATTTATTGCACATCAACACACCAGTGCAGGATAAAATCCTTTAAAATACCAAATCTTTGTAAAAAAAAAAAAAAAAAAAAAAAAAAAAAGCAAAAGTAAACAGTTACACTATATAAAGTATGTATATAAATTTACATCTATCAAATTCAATTAAATTCTCTCAACCTGAGACAACTGGTTTGTTCACAACAGAAGTAAACTTAACAACAAAACCTCTATAGTCTTATTCTTCAAAAATCAAGCCTTTGGCGGACTTTCCGAGTCCTTTGCTAGTGGACGGCTTACTTATCTGTGGTGTCGGTGCTTCTAGCCACTACCTTTGTAGCTGCGTGGGTCGTTGTGAGATGCTTTATTAAATTAGAGTTGCTTACAGTGGATGTCGACAAAGTCTTTGCCCGAGGACATAATGTACACATTACATGCACGTTTTTGCCTTTAACCTCAATGAATTTAAAATAATATTTATATCGCCACCTTGAAAATGCTAACTTTTCTTCGGCTTTGCCATTTCTGCCTCTCGGCACACGTGTAAAAACACTGGCTTTGATTGGCTACCATAATGCTGCCTTAGCCAATCGCTTACTAACTTGAGTTAAACAGATGTTACACCGAGAACTGTGACCTATCGAGATCTGTGACTTCGTCTATCAAGTCACAGATCTCGACAGGTCACAGTTCTCGGTGTAACACCTGTTACTCCTCACTAGCCTGGGCAGAGGTCCGCTTGGATTACTGTTAGTATATCAATATATAGTAGCGCAAAGCTTTTAACGACCAGTAACATCAACAGCGTTATAACGACAGGAAAAGTAATTAATTATTTTATCCCGTTACTGACAAAATGACATCGTTACGTAACGCCGTTATTTTTAACGCCGTTATTCGCAACACTGTCTACCATACATTAATGAACGACACCACAAAACACAACAGGTATGGTTTTATACAATTACTAATGAAACAGAAACAAGTGGCAGGTAGAAACAATCACAAGGCCTGACATAACTGAAGGTGTGGACATACACAAGAATACACAAACAAAAAAACTGTACAAGTGGTTAAATGTGTTACGAGATAGATGCTAGCCAGAGGGTGGAGTCAAGTGGCCTCTGTAACACAGCCCCATCTTAAGAAAAAACCTAGATGCTTCACGTCCGGGTTGGAATCAGGTGCAGAGAGGGAAGTGGCAATTAAACAATTATGGAAAAACAAACCCAAAAGAACTAACCAAAACACAGCTGGGGATAAATAGGTGCAGTGGAGGTGGAAAGGTGTTGTGCACACAGGCTTTCACTGCACTTGGAGGGAGTGGTAGAAAATTAAGCTCTGAAAATTAACAAAATTTACTTCAAGGGTGCTAGGGCAGAGGCTTTACCCTTCCCCAAGGTGCGCTGCCACCTCGAGTAGGTCTAGACATATCCCTACACTCTGCAGGTACAGTGTCACCCCAGGGTAGTCTTTACAGTGCCCTAGTGCCACTTGAGAGGCATTGCTGTGAAGTAAGCCTCCCTGCTGGAATGCCACCTCAGCAATGGGAGGCTACCACTGAATGCCAAAAAGGGGAGGAGGTGCCACCGTACCACACCACACTTGGAATTACGACTGTAGTCTGCCAGGCTCAGGGATTTACTGGTAGGTCTTTTCCCCAGGCAACAAAAAGTCCCCTAATCTCCCATAAAATAAAAAGATAGCAACATCCCTGACCTCCTTAAACTAGACTAAGAGTAGACCAGGGACTGAGAAAAGAAGATTTAGTGTGAGATAAGTCAGGAGGAGAGCTGAACCCCTACAAAAACCTGTCTGCAGATGAGAAAACTGAAATGGCAATATGGGCAAATTAAATGGATGAAAATGGCTTAGTGTTGAACTGCAGCGGTGGAGTCTTTAAAACAGCCAAAAACCAGCTGAATGCGATGAGCTGATTACTGGCTCTGATCAATAAGGGGACAGGGGCAACCAATCACTGCACTGGTGGAGGAAGTCCCTAGCAGGTCCCTGTTAAGGTCCAATCGCTGCTCCGTGATGGCAGTCAACTGTAAGGGTTCAATCATCGCTCTGCATGGACAGCCCCTTGCTGGGCAGACTCTTACAAAATAAAGCTCAGAAGGTCAAACATGAAACATTCTAAAAAGTAAAGTTAGAGAGTATCTGTAGTAGCACTTTGGGGATTTTGTAAAGAGAATTTATTAATTTAAGTGAAGTTTTCAGATGAATGTTTTCAAGAAAATCTATGACAAGAACTGGCTGCTCAGAATTAAGAGAGTTAATAAAAAATAGACCAGCTGATATTGGGTGCAAAAGTACTTTGGCAATGCACATGGCTAAATGTGTTTTTGTAATGTAGAGTTGTGCTCTTAATGTTAAATTATTCCACCTTTGTCACTGAATGCTGTTTGTCATACCACTATAACTGAAGAATAACTCAACCAGTGTGCACTGTTTTCAGTGTAGTTACTGGATAATACTGCTATCTATAATGCTCATTTTAGGTGGTAATAAACGTCAGAAGCATTAGAATGAAAATCAAAGTAATTTTACCAGACCATGTTGTATTTTTTTCTGGTGGGTAGGGAGTAGAGTTCACTGTATATATTGTAACTATGTAACAAATTGAATTTATATTGAATCAATTCATCCATCCATCCAACCTTCCATCCATTATCACACCCACTTAACCCTTATCAGGGTCGCGGTTAGTCACCTACCCCCTCACTGGGCGCAGGGCAGGGCATTACACTATTCAATTAAGCCCAGGACAGGGCGCCAGTCCATCGCTGGGTGCACACGTGCACATACAGTACATACAAATACACACACAGACGGACAATTTAGAGTTGAATCAACTGAAATTTAACCAAAAATGAACCTTTGATTTTTTGACATTTAAATTTTTGTTGAAATTTTTTAACATTTTTTGTTAACTATGGTTGTTTTTTCAACCTTTATTCAATTTTAAAAATAACAAAAACTTTCAATGTGGAATCAATGTCACGAATCAACACTGATTCAATGTTTTTTCCTGTCATTGAATCCACAATGAATCAACATTGTTTTGCTATCTGGGGAGCTGGATCCTATGTCAATTAAAATTTCCTGCGTACCTCAAAGCTAATCAATTATGGCAAAAGCTTGAGGGGGAGGAGCTCCAAGTCTTATACTAGCATGTCAGTGGTGGTAGCCTGCTCACTCATGTTTTCTAAACTGACTAAAATTATATAAAAACTGAAAGAGCAGCTCTACGATACTGATATGCTGAGGCCATTTTGACAGCTGAGGTAAGTAAATGCCAGTTGCGTGCAGTGAGTGGACGAACGTGATTTCATTGCTGAAATAAAATAGTCCATCTCATTTGTCTGTCTTATAAGTGCAGATGATGGTTAGAACCCTGACTATTTATGACAGCTCTCTACACAGACACTGACTAGTTAGACAACTCACTAGGTATTGAGACAGACCTATAATTTGCTATCTGCACTTCGATGACAAGGAGACAAGGGCTGCCTGCCTTGTGACAGAGCAATTTGTAGCGATCTCAGAGATATTCAATTAATTTGCTGAGAACATAACTGAGCATGAACAGCTGTTCCCTGAAATTTTGGTTGGCCACTGATGTTGAAACAAAATATATGTTGAATACAAATCCTTATCTAGGGAATGATGACAGCAAACTAGCAGGTCAATGGCTATCAGAAAATAGTGTGTTGTGCTTGATGGAGCCTTTCCAGGGGAAGGGATACAATAATGAATTGCATCTGCATCTATTGTGCTGCCAAACCTTTTGACAAACAATATAAACAGATGAGATGCCCCAAAGTACACAGGCTTACACAAGTCTTAAAGATTTGAGTTATGTCCAATCAGAAAATGGCAAAAGCATTTTTGTTTATTTGTTTGTTTATGTACACCTTTTTTTTAAATTATTTTTGCAAATAAATGTGATAAACTGTTGAAGTTGTGGCTATTTTTCTTTATTTTATTACAATTCATTTGAATGGCACATTTTTTTTATTATTATTATTATTATTTTACTTTCACTTAATCCCCTGGAGTCTTGACTTACATATTTATCCATATTTTTTTTTTTCAAAAGTTTTACACAGGACTTTGTTCAGCACAAACTCAGCAACATCAGTGGCAAAACAATAAGAGTATCAGAAGGCTAAGAAATTGTTTACATGACTACTATTACATCTACCTGAGAATGTTTTCTTTTTATTTATTTATTTATTTATTTTTTATGCAATTTTACCACCAATGTAGTACAACCCATTCATCCCATCCATTCACTTGGACTCTCCCAATCACTTGTAATGTCTCTGACTCTAGGAGGGTGAAGACTACCACAGCCTCCTCCAATGCACGTGAAGTAATGTTCTGCCTCTTTTTTGCTGTTTTTACATCATCACTGGGCAGCCAGCATGCAGTATCAGGAAACCAGAAAGTGCAGTATCCCCAGCTCTGATGGATCAGCTAGCAGATGCCTAACATAACCCTAACCCTAAGTAATGGTAAGAGAGCGCCATCTATCTACCCAAAGAAAACAGGGCCAATATTGCTCTATCTAACCCCGACTGTAAATGGTAAGCATCATGAACGGGACTTTAATTCACAATTATTTGATCATAGAAATTATCATTTTAAAGTAACAATATGTTTGTTCAGTTTTTGGCTACTCTACCCACATCTGCTGAAGTTTAATATGAAAATGCTGTCTCTCCTCATTGAATGTGTGACCACACTGCTTCCTTTGTGTAAGAATGGTATCTAGTGATTATTGTGTGTCAGTAACAGCCTCCTTGTCTAAAGACTCAGTGGTAGGTGAGGTAGGTGAGGCATATACTGTAAGTAGGTGAAACCAACAGTCAAATGACCAGCTCTCTGTGCTTTTAGGTATTAGTAGGTCAGAGAGTTGTGGTGCTTCCAGTGTTTACACTGAGCTGTAACTGTTTATCCACTAGAAGGTCATGAATTATGGCGTTGAAAGCAGAGCTAAAAATCTACAAACAACAGACAGGCATATGTGTTAGAGCTGTCCAGGGGCTGCAGAATGTAATAAAGACTCAGAATAATAGCATCAACTACAGACCTGTTAGAAATATATGCAAACTGCAAAGGGTCCAGAAGAACATCTGGGAAAATATTAATGATCATGGGTCTGCTCCTATTGTCAGTTTTAAGCTTATAGTTTGTAGTGGCCTGAAGTCCTTTCCAGATGGAGGAACAATAATTTGAGGAAAGCTCCTGCTCCAGTTTCCCATTGTATTTGTGTTTAGCAGTTTTAACTGCTTTGTTCAGTGCTTATTTTGCCCTTTTGTATGCATTGCAGTCACCACATCTCTAAGCCTTTGGTTTGTGCAGATTCTTGAGCTTATTGGAGAATCAAGGTTTGTTATTGCTGTACCTGTAGATAATATTTAATGGGATGCTAGTTTCCTCATGAAAGCTTATGTAAGAGGTGACTGCATTTGCATAGTCATCCAAGTTGTTATTTGTAGATTTGAAAATGTCTCAGGCATTCCCGCAAATCCTCTGTAGCATCAGGAGACTGCATTCTCAACTCAGGATGTGTTTTAAAGGAAATATATGAGGAAATGGTTAGAGTTTCCAAGTTGGGCATGGGTGGCAGCATGTTATGCATCCATGACGGTGTTGTAGCAGTAGTCCATTTTTTGGTATTTTCTGGTGGTTCATTGTAGGCTTCCTTTTGAACCCATGGTTGGTGGACATGAGTTTTGTTTCATACAAGAATAAACTTCAGCTATGTGTGTGGGTGATTTCTATGCCCTGACCTCTTGTTTGCAGCATGTGACAAGGTTAATGTAGCATATATAGCCAAAGTGATGTCTATGTAATTTAGCGCACTAACTTTTGAGTTGTGTTGTGGCAGGGTGATGTCTAGACAGCATCTTTTCCATTGAGTGGTGAAAGTCATCCCTTTGGATTACAGCAGCAAGAGTCTGGACTTGCTCGTGGGTATCTACAGGGAAATGTTAAGGGTGTCAGGATAAGGATACATTTGCTGGGCATCACCTCATACATTTGTATGTTTTCATTGAATGGATGCAATGGCCTATTCAGTAGCTCATCATCACCATCATTATCATCTTCACACCACTGTTGTGAGGGTTGCAATGGCAGCAGACAAAGAAGGGCATCTCAAACCTGTCCTGTTCATTCCAATATTGCAATATCTCCAAGCCCCTCTTGAGGGATCCCCAGCTGTTCCCAAGCCAACTGTCAGATATATCTCTACATTGAGTACTGGTGAGAAAACTGATCTCCTGCTGTCTGAACTGTGCTGAATCACAACACATTACAATATAAACAGTACTGTGTAATACTGTGTACCATAATCTGTTACTAACACTTTTTACTACACACTTCACACTATAAATACTGCTGACACTTACGAGTTATATTTATTGTGAGTTAAACTACATCACACCATTTAGTGCAATGCATAGTGTTATGTAAATGTCATGGGTCTCATGCTAATACTAATTGAAATACATATGCTTTTTTCTCTCATATTGTAGTAAAACATTTGTCTATTGCCCTTGTCTAACTTTTATCAAATTGTTTACTTGGAATTGTATGTCTTGCTATTGTAACACTGCAATTTATATAACTTTCAGGATCAATGAAGTTATTTCTGTCTGTCTAACTGGCTGTCTATCTATCTGCCCTCACATCTAACTGCCACTAGAACAGCTGACAGCTAATAACCTGAAGATGATCTTTTACACCAATAAGCATTGATGTCCAGGGCATAATGTTGAAATAGTTGCAATTTTCTCATAAGTTAGTAAAAGGTTACTAAGTCTGTGACTATGTAAGTATCTTACATGAACTAGCATGGCTTAGCTAGACTTCTGTAGTCTGGGAAAAACAGTTCAACAGGTTAATACTTTGGACACATTAGTATCACACAGCAGTGGCCAACCACAGCACGGGTGATGTCAACCTAAGGAAAGCTTTGGATATCACTAGAAAAAACTTTTGAAGATGCAGGACCTCACAACATTTAGGTTCATCCTGTGTAAGAATGTATGTGAAACATTTCACTTATTTTAGATTTAATAGAATTAGCCAACCAAACCTGTTCAAAATGATACTAAAATGAAAACATTACTGCTGGGATATGCCAATGATGTCAGGATAACGAGTTTGTAATTGAATGTCTCTGATGTCATTTACACCTGGACATTTCATCTGTCTTGAGTATCAAGATTATATCTGGATTGAGATTATCCACCTAAGATGCATTTGGAAGCATATTCCCTCAAATCACTTTAGGCAATGATTTGAGACACATTTACAGTAAGTCAGTTGTTATGGTACTGCAAATGCATCAATTTTTCCATCTACATTGAACAAACAAAACCCCCAGCGAGTACAACCAAAACCCATCCACTCCAGCATGTCACAATGCATGTGATCTATGACCATGAGGAGGAGGCTAATCATGGATGAGTCACACTGCTGGTCCCTGGGTGAAACAATATAATGCACAATATATAGTTTATTAGTCATTTGCTTTGGTACTATTGTGCAGAATAAACAACCTACAGATACAGACCCATATTCAAAGAAATAAACCGGTCAGGGGCCTTAAGTGGCTCAGCAGACTAAGGCGCTGTCCCAGTCATGCTGCTTGCCATCGCAGCCGGGGCCCAAGAGAGCAAAAATTGGCCATGCTCTCTTCAGGTGGGTAAGATGGCACTCTCTTCCCAGCACTACTATGTAATGTCAGCTGGCTCATGCATCTGCTAGGTGGTCCATCAGAACTGGGGATCCTGTGCTTTCCACAGAGCATGTTGTTCTCCCGGCAGCAATGTACTGGCAGCAGTTCGAAAAGAGGCAGAGCTTGACTTCACATTTATCAGAAGAGCCCTGTGTTAGTCTGCACCCTCCTAGGGTCATGGACATTACAAGTGATAGGGATGTCAAAGAATGGGCAGGTCGATTGGCTACCAAACACATTTGGGTAAAAAGTTTATAAAAGGCTAACTAAATCAATAAATAAACTGGTACAAAGACCTTGGCTACAATATAAGCAGAAAATGAAAAATATGAAGCATACTTACAGGAAAGCTAAGGCCAACTCTAAAAGTGGCTGAGCATGAGTTTTTTGTACTAACAAACTTAATAAAATTCTGGGCAACTGGCCAGCCTACTGTCCAAAAGAAGGCCATGTTTTTGAAATGATTTGCAAATGATGCTCCACATAGCAATCAGATTTCAAAGTGACTTTCCAGAAACAGTTTTGACTACCAAGTGTAAATGCCTGTAGTTAAAATCTTATCAAGCTGCAAACCACATACTAGCCTGGTGAAATAACCAGGTGCGAGAGAGAGAGAGAGAGAGAGAGAGAGAGAGAGAGAGAGAGAGAGAGAGAGAGAGAGAGAGAGAGAGAGAGAGAGAGCTAACTCTCTCAGGGCTAACGTGAACACTAGCATGTGTAAGAGAATGAATAGTAGTGGATGGCTGTACCTCTGCCTGTCACTGCCTGAGACCAGCACACATGAATTAACATGAATATGTGTACTGGCACATGTCCACATGCAAGGCTAATGGCTAATCCCACAGCCTCTCATGAGCAGTTTTGCTAGCATCTGCTCATTGCATGGGATTTGCTAATGAAGAGCTGCATGGACAGGTCGAGAGATATTATAGTGTGAAATATGAGCAGTTAATTATATTCTACTGAAAGTGTTAATTGTGTCAACTGCATATAAGAATGAACAGGACTCATGATATAAGTGAAATTGTACTAGTTTGGCTGTGCTACATTCACTTATTGTTTATTAATAAATGATGTGTTGCTTTAACTGTTTCAAACACCCTGGTGACTCAGTTTTAGTTGACACTAGTACAACCAGGTTTTCCTCAATCAGCAAACAGAACACAGCCTTCCAGTAGCAAGTGTATTTCGCTGAATATAAAGTGCATAAATGAACAAGCATATTTTATATTCTTCCACACATGTTATGATTAGGGACCTAGCAAATGAGCTTTTTCCTGTGAAATTGTGACATGCTGTGAAAATTGTAAATTTAAGTGGGTTGTACCTTAACTGAAGATTCTGAATATAGCACATAGATGTTATTTGACATTTTGGATTTACATAGCCATGCCAAGTGAAATATTCAATGAGATTCACCAAAAAGCAGTTAAACATGATCGCTGAGCGAATGCACTATTGAGTAGAGTGCCTGGGTTGAGTGAGCGGTGCCTTGCTTAAATGTGATGCTACATTGTAGCTACTAGCCTCTTATATGGATTTTCCCCAACAACTAATGATGCTTTTTTGCTCAAATCAAGTGACTCTAGGCTGTGGACTGGAGTTTTCCTTTCAAGTGTGTGTGTGTGGGTGTGTGCTGTCTGCTGTAAAGCACACTGGGTTGGCCAGGTGCTATTTGAATTAAACTGTGAGAGAGATGTTTTCAGGTTTCAAGGCTACCCTCATAATGCACATTCTTTAAGATTAGTCAATTAGGTATATTTATCAACTGTTAAGAAATCTAATGTGTTGCTTATAAAATCTGTGAAATCTGTGATACTTGAGATTCTAGGTTCATGAAGTTCTAGTAGGGTGCAGGATGACTGTCTCAGCTGGAACGTTTATTCAGCTGGTATTTACCTGTAGCAGACACTCTTATGCAGAGTTACTTACAGTTTCAGTCATGCTACATTTAGAGCTGAATGCATTAGGAGCTGATGTGCTTGCCTGGGTTTGAACCCCGGTAACCCATGTATGAAACAGCATTGTAACCACTACAATATACCAACTGTTGCATAATTCTGCATGTCAGACTTTCTATGCAGGACATTAGGAGAGCCTCACCACCCTGACATCAGAATCTAAGATAACATCAACCACAATAAAAGCTGTAGTTCTGTAGTACTGTATTGTTTATTTTCACCTCTGTTTACTTGTGTCTCATTCAATAAGTCAAGCAAACAGAACTGTCCAACATATGTAGACAAGTTGCTACGGTGGTTGGATACACAAAATACCATGTAATGGGCTGTTATCAATTTTTCAGTAGTTGTTTGTATCCTGAAAGAGAAGGTAAAACCAAAAGTTTTCCTGGAGGCATTGTTGAATTTCCTAATATTTTATGGGAACACAGTCAACTCGGGTGTGATGTTTTTACAAGCACCGACATCTGATGTCGAAGGTAAATTGAACACAGCATTAAAATATCAATAGTTCATTTGATTAGTCCAGACCATGTCTTGACAAACATTAAGCAAATTTTAATTATATATATATATATATATATAATTAAAATTATATATTATATATATACAGGGGTTGGACAATGAAACTGACACACCTGTCATTTTAGTGTGGGAGGTTTCATGGCTAAATTGGACCAATCTGGTGGCCAATCTTCATTAATGTCACATTGCACCAGTAAGAGCAGAGTGTGAAGGTTCAGTTAGCAGGTAAGAGCAGAGTTATATAGTATATTGCAATGCACACAACATTATGGGTGACATACCAGAGTTCAAAAGAGGACAAATTGTTGGTGCACGTCTTGCTGGCGCATCTGTGACCAAGACAGCAAGTCTTTGTGATGTATCAATGTATCAGTATACCACCTAGAAGGACGTACCACATCCAACAGGATTAACTGTGGACGCAAGAGGAAGCTGTCTGAAAGGGATGTTCGGGTGCTGACCACTGTGCAGGACTTGTATGTGTCATTCCCAAGACAAATTGACGCTGTATTGGCTGCAAAAGAAGGCCCTACACCATGCTAATAAATTATTGTGGTCTAAAACCAGGTGTTTCAGTTTCATTGTCTAACCCCTGTATATATATTTATATATATATATATATATATATATATATATATATATATATATATATATATATATATATATATATATAAAACCCACAAAATATAAGATATTGGTGGATTTATTTTTTATTATAGAATTTCAAATAGTTTCCTCCAAAAATGCATTTTGAAAATATTTCACTCAAATATTTAACATTCATTTTAATTCCTTGTCTTATTTTTGTAATCATCTTCCAACGATTATATAATTTTTTTGTAATGAAATAAACATAAATTGGCAAAGAAAAAAAGGTGAGCAGGGCTAAATTTGACTTACTTGATTTCCGATCTGCCAAACTACGAAACAGAGTGAAATGTTTATTTCAGCCACTGCATTCAGATGCCAGGTGTGAACACTGCAGGTTCCCACCACCATACCAAGCGATGTGTAGATGAGTTGATTGGATGTGTATTGTGCCTCATTCAGAAAAAACATGGTTGAAACACTACCATGTGAAAGGGGCAGGGTTAAACTCCTATAGGCTGAATAAATGTGAAAGTATATGCATTGGCTTCTGTGACATCACAATATCAGGGAATCTGAAATGAGCTGTTTCTGCAGTTACTATATATGGACTGTATGGGCAGGAAACTCAGGAGTTCATTGCCTTACTCACAGAATTCAGAGTACAATTTCACTGTAATTAGATATATTCATCAGATGTGAGCAGAGCCTCAGCCGATGTGGGGGAAGGAAAAGCTTTTTTGTGGCCTGACACAATGTGTGCATTAATATTCTGAGATGTTTCATGTTGGCATGCTAAAATCATAATACAGTACATTTAGAATGCGGACAATTTACAGACAGTCATTCAGAATACTTTATTAAAAATAAATTATTATCTGTGCACAGCTTTGGTTTGATACAGTGCCACTGCACAGCCCTAAGCAGAATGCATATTTTGTCTATCAATTAAAGCAATTTCAGAAATCTGTCACAATCATATTTACACATTTTTCCACCTGCCTCAGATGTCATTGATCAGTCAAGATGTGTTTTAAGAGACCTAGTTTTGCTTCTTTAGTTTAGAATCAGACTTGCATGGCAATTGTTTTTAATAAATGCTCAAATTAAATAGATTAAAATGCATCACCAGCACTTCTCTTAAGTTGCATCCAAATTTTAATTACGTCTCAGACTAGGTGATGTGAGGACTTCTTCATTAAGTAATTTAAAGTAGTATTATATGTCCATCCATATATGGAGAAAGACATTCAGATACGTGTTTTAATGATGGATTGTTTGTATTGGTGGTAATGGGGGAGATTGAATCAGCCACAACTGTAATCCACACAAGTTTTTGTGATTCACCCACGTTTTGTATGATCCTTCCTGAAATGCTTATGGATTTTTTTATTTGATGCTACATTCTCAATGGGAGGATCTTAACTGCTATAAGCTGAATGGGTGGAGCTTACCTGCTATAAACTGAATGGGTGGAGCTTACCTGCTGTAAGATGAATGAGTGGAGCTTACCTGCTGAATGCTGAAAGGGTGGAGCTTAAATGCTGTAGGCTGAATGGGTGCATCTTAACTGTTATAAGATGAATGGGTGGAGCTTACCTGCAGTATGCTGAACAGATGGAGATTAACTGCTGTAGGCTGAATGGGTGGAGCGTTACTGCTGTAATCTGAATGGGTGGAGCTTAACTGCTGTAGGCTGAACTGGGGGAGATTAACTACTGTAGGCTGAATAGATGGAACGGAGCTGCTATAAGCTGAATGGGTGGAGCATAAATGCTGTAGGCTGAATGGATGGAGCTTAACTGCTATAACCGGAATGGGTGGAGCTAAACTGTTGTAGGCTGAATGAGTGGATCTTAATTGACGTAGACTGAATGGGTGGAGCTTAACTGCTGTAGGCTGAATGGGTGGATGTCTGTAAATGTACTTGTGCATCACAAAAATGCAGTTTAGTTTCCATATGTAGACTGATTAGACTGGGAGTTGACAGTATATTTTGAAACTTTAACTACATCAAATTTTTTAAAATTATCCACATAATCAGAAGCTGTAAAATAGTTGGTGTAAAAGAAATATTGACTGTTTTTTTTATTGTAAACTTAATAAAATTTCAAAAATAGACCTCAAGAAAAAACACACAAAAATATAGAATATTGTCCTTTTAAAAACACCATAGAATAGAACGATAAATATATAAATAATAGAAAAACAGGCCAGAGGTGTGCAGGTCCATCTTGAATCATTTTATGTTTACTGGAAGCAATTTAAAGCTAAACATTGTAGTTCATTTGAATAAACATGTACCGTAAATACATTTGTGCATTGTTGACTCCCCTGTGCTTGTTTGTTTCTGACTTTCTTCTAATCTTGGAGCTTTTTAATGTTTAAATAAGCTGATCTAATGACTGCTGAAAGCTCTGCCTGTCTGACCGCTTCGTACATACAAACTGACACAGTATTTAACCTGACCAAGGAGCTTCACAACTGCCTTCAAATTAGGCCTGAGCTTAAGGTCACATGCTGACCTTTAAACGGGACAACATTATTGGACCGTAAAGGTCCTCCAAAGTGTCCATTTATTCAATTAGTGGAAATGTCAACATGCCAGAGAGCATGAAGATGAGCAGGCTATGTTTGGGTCCGATAGAGACTCCATATTGTGTTTCATGCTTAACGCAGCCTATAAACATGACAGGACCTTTTCCATTATGGTCTTATCATTCTTTACTCACCTATATGAGAAAAAAATGTTTTTGTCATTTTTGGACACCAAAACAACCAGAAGAAAGTTGTTAAACCTTCCATACAGAATGCATGTAAACAAGTGCTTCATGATGCAACTACTAATGTCACCTAAATAGCCCAGTTGTTTCTGTAAACATACATCACCAAAACATCTCTCAACCCACTCAAAATTAACCCACTTAATTAAAAGATTTTAATTAAGGTTGCAGAGACTAGTTGATGTGGTTTTGGACACAGAATGATTTACTGTGAGCTATAAAAACTAATAAAACCTTACTGCTACAAACACTTCAGAAGACATCTTAACTGGTAGAGAGAGTGTTAAAGACATGGGACACAATCCTGGCCCTGGAGATCTACCACTCTGTGCAGCATTGCTCCAACCTTAATCTAACATACCTGATGCAGGTAATAAAGACCTTCAAGGTCATCTAAACACATGAGCCAAGGGTACTGGATATGAACTCTCCAAGACTGTAGACCAGGACCAGGAATAGTCAGCCTTGGATTAACATGGTTCTAGGTCTACAATGATCCAACAAATCATTACTTAAAAATAGAGCTGTCAAAGTTAATGCAATAACGCATTAACGCAATCTCAATTTAACACAATTAAAAAATTGTCCCGTTAACGCAAATTCTAACTGACCCTGCGAGTCATCCATAGTTCATGTTGCGATCGTGTGCAGCATCATTAAGAGTTAAGGCTGATTTATACTTTCCGCATCAAGTGCTGCGTGAATGATGATGCAAGGCTTATACGTTTGCCTTTTAAAAATAATATTTATTGACATTTTTTTTTTGTTTTGTGATGGAACTTGTAACTCAAGGTTCTCATACATCAAATTACATTTCAACATTAAAACGAATTGAAATGCTATTAATTAATTCCCCAAAAACCACACAAATTGATATAGACATTTTTATATAGACAAATTGATATAGACAGAGTATTTTTAAATAAAAAAATTGTAGTTTATAAATAGCAAATAATGTATAAAAAATAATAATACATAATAAAAGAGAATGTAAATAAATAAACTGCTTTATTAAGTGTATTTATATTAAAAATCAGATGATCTTCATCAATGACATTTGAATCTTTTGACACACTTTCCTTGCTTTCACTAGCAGGGTGTTTCAATAAAATCCTGTCCAAAGAGATTGGTTTCTTCCTCCATTTCAAAATGTGTAGAAATTGAACGAGACATGTTGCTCTCTGCAGTGCCAGCAGTGATCTTTGCACTCATACTAGTGACTCCTAGAGGCGAGTGGCAGAATCGCTCACGATTAAGTATATGACATAAATTTTTTAATCGTTTGACAGCCCTAGAGTTTGACAGAACTCTGATCTCATTGTTATCTAGGAGAAACTACTGAGATATTAGGGAGATCATTGTGGTTTGTCTTGCCAATTGGTGTTTTAAGCAGATTCTTCACATTCTGATACAGGTATATGTCTGTGATTCAAATTAATGTGGGATTTTAATTCATTAATTAATAATATTACCCTACAGAAACTAACTCTATCATGATCATATCACATGGCCATGATCGTATAGGAATCTGATCCAAAATCAATCAAGTCTTCTACCAGCCCTGCTGTTGTCTGCTAGTAGTGGTAAGAGGCTATTTCACTAGCCTGTGAGCCTGGCCACTGGCCATCCACCTTTAATCTAAAAGAGTTGTTTCATAATAAACACATTGTTAACTCTAATAAGAATAAGCTTGGCTACAAAAGGGAAGTAAAGCTTTGGTGGCACTGGCTTCATCCATACAGGGGAAAGAAAATTTGGAAAGAAAATCTTTTTGCCAGATTTTATATTTTATATTCAGTTGAAATTTTACATTTTAATTTCAAATTCAAATTCAAAATGCAGATTTCAGATTCTTTAGTAGTTTAGTGGAGTTAATAAATATATAAATGAATAAATTCCATGTCCAGTGTATTGTATATAAAATGTGTCAGTTCTGAATGTTTTTGGTGACCTTATTCTGTGATGTTTATTTTAAGATTAAGATGAACCAATTTGCCAATGTGATTTTCATACAACAGAATTTGACCTCCACATTTAACCCATTCTTGCAGTGAAACACACACACACACTTGTGAACACACTAGGCTGTGAGAATTTGTGCCCGAAGCGGTGGGCAGACCTTATCCACCGGCCCCCGGGGAGCAGTTAGGGGGTTAGGTGCCTTGCTCAAGGGCACTTCAGTCATGTCCTGTCTGGGGATCGAACCAGTGACCTTCTGGTCACAAGACCAGATCCTTACCACTAGGCCATGGCTGCCCCCAAACTAGGCCATGGCTGCCCCCAATAAAGTAGAGTCTACCAGGAGTGGGGTTTACTTGTTAATCAAACATGGCAGAGCACCAAAAAGCGTTATGCTTCTTTTCAAGGTGGAGGTGTGTTGTGACAATGTTTCCACAACTTTAGCACTGCAGGGGTCAATGACACAGCACTGCCAAGTTGTTGGCGCCTATGCTTAAGGTGCACCCTGAATACCATAACTAGTGAATATTGTAATTTAATTCATATAGTTAAATTGTCGTCTTTTATATTATTTACATGTACAGTGACATTTCAAACCTTTTGTGTGTAAATGTTAATGAGTCTTGTTTATAGAATCTAAAATTATCAACATTTGATTTGGAGGTTGAGTACTCATACATTATCAACATTAATACAGAAAAGGCTTGAACTACGCCACTTTATGTTTATTGACTATAAAATGCACTATATGACAGTAAATGACTTAACTAAACTTTTTAACAATATTCAACTTTTTGAAGAAGCACTAGTATAACATTGTTATGTTTCTATCAAAAAGGGTTAAAAGAACCAACCACAGAATTTGACTTGAGTTGAGATTTCAAGTTTTTACTTTCTCTTGTTTAGAGCGATGGTATTCATAGCCCAGGGAGTTGGGAGCATGTGGAAAGTCTCTTACTCACTCTCGCATGATGTAGTCACGAGCTTGATGAATTATGTATGAGTGGCCTTTATTTTTATATGCCTCTATAGGTTTTGAGTCGGCTACTGCAGGTGTTCTACAGCAGGCTGGTACAATGGGTCAGAAATGACCCGCTAACAACTTAGGGGGGCACTGATGTGGTCAGAGCTTTAAACAAAATTGTTCACTTTTAAACATTGAGTGGGTCTGTAGTGGCAGGTATGAAACATTCATGCTGGAGGCTACCTTTCACGAGGCTTTCTTCTCATAAACCTGTAAATATGTCTCGCCGATGAAAAACGCTTGATCTTCACACATCAAATGGAGCCACGGCTAGCCCTCAGAGTATTTTTGTTGTATTTGATGTTGGAGTGTAAAAAACATTAACCCCACCCCCCAAATCCAGCTTTCAGCACTTCAAATGATGACCTACTGATGGATGGCAGAGCTACTTGTTAGGTAGTTATTATCAGAACTGAACAATCTAGCAGAGCGACCATTTCTTTAGAAATTAAACCATCCTATTCAGTCAAACATCCATCAATGTTTAGTCTATTTCTCTGGGCAGAAAGTGTTGATTTATCATATTAGACCACTTACAAATAAGATTATTACAACAGCTTTCTATATGTGAATGTGTTGGTTTAACCCTTTCCAAACATCTCCTCATGACCATCCAGTATTATTTATAAGTCTTGTGCAATATCTGGTTTGGTTAATCAATCCCGTCATTGTGTTAAAACTTAGATTTAGACTTAGATAAACTTTACTGTCATTTTGCATACAGCAAGTGTACACAGAACGAAATTTCACTGCAAACTGGATTAGCACAGGATTGAAATATGAATATGATGAGTTCAACAGTCTGGTGACATTGGAGAAAAAGCTGTTAAAGAAGCTGTTGGTCTTTTACCGAATGCTACAGAACCTCTTCCCAAGAACACAGCAGGGAGAACAGTCTATGTTGAGGGTGAAAGGGGTTAAATGCGGCTGACAGAGCTCAACACTGATCCACTGTCCAAGTGAAGCTACAGAGATGAAGTTGATCTTTTATATACCCAACCAATACGTTTTTAATGAGTTATGACCATTTGCATGTGAATATCCTCTTTGATTCACATTTCTGGGACATATTTCATCACCTCTGCTGACCTCTGCAATCCCTTCCTCCCTCATGAAAGTTGAAAAGGAAAGTGATGCAATAAGTCAAAGCAGCTGTGTTACAAAGTGACACAATCACACAACTCCATGTTCGGCACCAGAAGCAGATAACTTCCACACACATACAGCAGACTGCATCAGATCTTTACAAGGTCTCACAGACTTTGATGTGGTTTAGGAAGAGGGACCCTATACATTTGATTATTGCTGCACTGATTTTAAATGGACAATTTAAAATAAAAAAAAAATGTAAATTTGGGCTGTGGGCTGTGAGTTGATCAAGCCTCATGGTCAGCTGTATCATGTAAATATAATGTTATAACATTAGGATACTGGAAAGTACACACCACAAAAACATAACACAACTACATATATCACATCTCAATAAAACATACTTTAGGTGTGAACTAGTGAGCACAGCACATGCTAGTTTAAGTGGGTGTATAAACTAATCACATGCATGATCACAGTCAGTATCCTGTTATTGTGGGCATGGCTGAAAGTGGAGAGAAAGAGTGTGAATTCAGTGTTAATACCAACACTACAGAAAATAGCCTTTAAGCCTTTAATCTAGTACATTATTAGCTTTTTGTGAATCCCATTTCTTCACAGCCCAGGAGCAGGTGTTCTGAATTGGCCAGCCTCTCCGTATCATACTCCGTAGAGAATCTATGAGCTATTGTCAAGAGGAAGATGAGAAACATTCAACTTTTTAATGCAGATGAGCTAAAGGCCACTATCAAAGCAACCTGGGCTTCAGTAAGCCCAGGTAGCTTTGATAGTGGCCTTTAGCTCATCTGCATTAAAAAGTTGAATGTTTCTCATTTTATTTTAATTTATGGCAGACATCCCAGCCTGACAAAATTTGTTTTACGGAGGTCCCCCGTAATTTTTATTTATTTATTTATTATTTTTTTTATGAGGGGGCGTACAAATACATTGCCAGTGGTCTTGGGATGCTAAACTTTTGTCTTTTCATATAGCTTTGACAACAATGCCTGAATGATATGCAAAGGAAAATGACACTTCTAAACTGACCTCAACAAGTCTTTTGCAATAACTTAAGCCACCATATGTAACACTAAAGTCACCACGGCACACAGCAAGACTGTCATTATTCCCTACTCTTATCAGACAAAGGTACACTTTTGTGTAGTTTGATGTAAAATGTGTCTTTTTGTTTCTTGGGGCACTCTGCCTCTGCCATGATGGGCATCACAGAGCTGCTATCAATATGCAGGAGACTCCTGGAACTTCAGTTAGGCTTCAGAGAGAACAAGTCAGACATTTCTGAATTGTACATACCTTCAGTTAATCTTATGAAAATATTCAAATAACTTGAGATGCTGAACTTCTGATAGTCACAAGCAGATGTGTGGAAGTGGGGGAAAAGTGGAACTGAGTTATCATGGCCTCAAGTGGGGGGAGGGCCCTGACCCTTGAGGAGTCTGAAGTTTTATTTTTATTTAAATATTAAAGAAAATAATATTTAATAAAAGGAGTGGGGGGCGGCTGGGTACTGCTTGGGTCCAGAATTTGGTGCTATACCCCTGGTCATGAGCTATAAGCCATACTGATCAACAGTAAAACAAGACTTGAAATATGTCACTTTACATGTAATGAGTATTAAATATAAGAGTTTACCTTTTCAAATTAAATTCTGAACAAAAATGAACATTTTCACAAAATGAGATGGCTCTTAGTCATTTCTACAGTTAGAGTTCAAATAAGTTAATTAGTTTGTAAACATTGTGGAGAATAATTCAAGCACCCCAAAATACATGAGAATGTTCACTCTCAATGTGTCTGAGGTGGGAGGAAGAAAGTAAATACAGGAGAAAAAAATGGAGAAAAAAAATTTAATTTACCATGAAGCAATGGAAGAGATGACAATTGCTTATAGCTGAACTGGGCAATGTACTGGACTAAAGTACACCAGCAGAAGGCTGAATTCTCTTTAAGTATGTGTTGTAGTACACCAGAGAGTCAGATCTTGAGACCATAAACTAGCATCCTCGGTCTCAACCTCATTTTGCTCGGTCTTGTCTCTGACTCTGGGTGAGGTGGACTCAGATATTGTTGTCTAGGCCAGCCGAGGCTTGCCTGGCCATTTCATCCACATTTCATGACAGAGGAGTGTTAGCACTTCAGCTGTGGTCTGGTGGTTAGGGATCCAGTTTTGTGACTCGAAGATTGCTGGTTCAATCCGCAGGCAGTTCATGACTGAAGTGCCCTTGAGTAAGGCACCTAACCCCCAACTGCTACTTGGGCACCAAGGATAGGGCTGCCCACTGCTTTGGGCAAATGTTCTCACAGCCGTGTGTGTGTTTTACTGTACAGATGGGTTAAATGCAGAGGTCAAATTCCGTTGTGTGCAATCACATTGGCAAAAAGTTGAATCTATCCTAATCTAATTTTACCACTGCGACCAGGCTACCAGACACACAACCCATTACAACTCTGCACCAATGATACAAGAAATCAGACAAGGTCAGAATGTTGCCACATTGTCATTGTGATCCTGGGTGTTGGTTTCACATACTTATAGCAAAGTCATTGTATATAATGTCTCAACTTATTGCGCCCTCTGCAGGGTTACTCAACTTCAGTCCACAGACAAGCCATTGGTTGGGCAAAACACCTTAATGGACTGAAGCCTGTAGCTGGGTATTTGTATTCAAAATAAAAGCCTTAGGCTTGTGCCCATGACATTCTTACACTGAAATTCCTCCAGATTATTTGAATTATATAATGATATGTTGCACTTTTTGAGGAACATTTTTTTATACATTTTCATAATTTTCTCATGCATTTGTTGACAAAATGGAGATCCTCTGTCCATCTTTGCTCCTCAAAGACTCAGCCTTTGTGGACACCACTTTTATATCAAATCATGGTCATAATAATCTGTTTACATCAGTTTTTCTTTCTTTTTTTAATGCAATATCCTAATTAACCATGTCCAAACTTTTTTAGAATGTGTTGCAGGCCTGAAATGCAGAAATAGATGTACAGTATATTAACAAATGAAATGAAGTTGACCATGAAATACTGGGTTCATACTGTCTGCAGTGAAATAAAAGTGTAAGAAACACTGTCTTTGTTTGCATTTTGCATACTGTCTCAACATTTTTTATTTGTGGTTGTAGAAACAGTTTGTCCTGTATCCATCAACAAAGACACTGATTAGTTGACCACTGCTATCATGTCTCCCATTCACATCTGGACTTTCACAGCCTTTAGCATTTCATGGTCAGACTTGAACCAGAAGATGTTTTTCATAAATTGTGAGCTTCCATAGCCAAGGAAACAATGACATTGTTGTGCAATCATACATTATTTGCCCATTAATTTTAAGTTTCTCTGTCTGTTCCTTGTCAAATTGCTTTGGTTTAATATCGCTATGTTTTTCTCACCACTTGTAGTGACAATGACCTGTAGTATGACATGTGGGTAGTTGAGATATGTGCAGTAAAAAACATATTTTAAAGAAGTGTGAAATCTGATATTTGAGAACATATAAGGGAGCACTAAGTTTGTAAATACTTTCACTGTTTGGAACATTTTCACTGAACTGCACTATAAATGTGTTATATTAGTCTAACACATTTTCAGAAGCAATAGTGAGTGATTTAGCGTCTTTGTTAGACGCATTGCTTTCTTATAGTATTTGTTGTATTTGAATTTTGAATAATTATTTTTTGACCATGAGTCAGTAAAACACATGACAATTGAACACTTATAGTGGTCTGAAGAAGTAACACAAATCTGAGAGAGAAAAAATCGTATGTGCTCATATCATGGCCTTCACAGGAAGTTTCAGTCACCTGACCTTGACTGCAACCTTCAACTAAATAAAGTTTTAGAATTGCCAGATTTAAAATGAGGATGTGTTGTCACACCAGAGAAATATATGGATGAAAAAAGTATTGTCATTTATTAAAACAGGCACTTATGCCTGAGGTGCAGTGTAAAACAGTAAAATTATGGTTGGGGTACAGTGCTGTGAAAAAGTATTTGCCCCCTTAAATATTTATTTTGTTTTTGCACATTTGTCACACTTAAATGTTTCAGATTATCAAACTAATTTGAATACCAGACAATAGTCAGAGTGAATACAAAAATGCAGTTTTTTATTATTTATTTATAAAGGGGAAAAAAGCTATGGGAACCTGGCCCTATGGGAAAATCACTAATTAGTAATTAACCACATTTTTTTGGAAAGCTGAGGTCAATTTCACTAGCCACACACAGGTTTACTGTCAGACCCATATAATCAAGAAATCACTTAAATAGAACAACAAGAAGTATGCTAAAAATAAAAATAAAAAGCAACAAATTATTCCCCACTCTGAAAAAAATCAAGAACAAATGAGAAACATTTCAAGTCATTGACATCTATCAGTCTGGAAAAGGTTATAAATCAATATCTAAGGTCTGGATAGTTTTATTATCTTAATAAATAAAATAATTGAAATACTGCTTGTATTCACTCAAGATATCTCTGTCTGATATTCAAATTAGTTTGAAAATCTAAAACATTGAAGTTTGACAAATGTGCAGAAACAAAACAAATATTTAAGGGGCAAATACTTTTTCACAGCATTGTATATATCAACATTTGTATGCATTTCTGTTTAGCTTAACGTTTTAATTTAATAAACCATGCTTGAGACAATCACATCACATGACAATTCACATGCGATTTGGATAAACAAAAAGACATTTTTAACCACTTGTTGCATTTTAAATGGTGACAGTACTAATTATGTAATTATTAATTATACTAATTATAATTAATCATTTCACATCAACAACCCATGTATGAAATGATGTGTATTAAAATATCCTGTATTATAAATGACATGTGGAAACCCTAAGTACAATATATGAACTCATACACCAAGCAGAAGACTGCTTAGCTGTGATAGCACCTAGCATTAGCTTTTAGTACCTGAAGAGTTTGCTATAATGGCAGATCGAAATATCAGAGGGATTGACCTACAGCTGTGTGTTTGAGTGGGGAGGGGGTGAGGGGGTCACAGTGCCCTTCACCCTGACCCAACACATTCTATCTAAATCCTGCAGCTAAGAGACTCATCTATTATCCATGCTGCGCTTCCTGCAGCCCACGCGCTCTATTCAGATAGAGATTATGCAATTTCCATCCAGCAGAAACCATGTTTCTTCAAATCAGTGAGCACTCTGCTGCCTAAACAGTCAAGATAGCCTATCTGTTCAAAAAAGGAAAAGAAATGCTATCTTAAGTTGTTAAGCATACATGAGGAAAGTGACAATGGCTTGGCAGAACATAACAGTTCCTTGTTTGGTAAAGTGATATTTCAGAAAAGTCAAATCCAATTAACAGCATGGTGGCCCTAGAATGTATCAGAAATGTGTCATGTAGTAACTTGGTAAGTAAGAAAATGGTAATGAAGTGACTACACATAGCTGTTCATAGTAATAACACTAACTTAAAGGGGCCATATCACAAATATTAATTTCACTTTTTTAAGTAAGAGCTTGCTCAAGTGTGTAAAAATATTAGTTTCAAAAACATGCGTGCATACAATTAATGTTTGGACAACTTAACTGCAAAAACAACTTTGATTTTGTGATGTAAAAAAAAATGTTGTGTAATGCCCTGCCCTGTGCCCAGTGAGGGGGTAGGGGACTGAATGCAACCCTGATAAAGATTAAGCAGGTGGGATAATGGATGGATGGATGGATGGATGTCATAAAATTAATAGCCTAGAACAGCTTAGCTCCACCCATTCAGTCTATAGCCATTTAGCCTCATCCATTCAGTCTAGAGTTGTTTAGCCCCATTTATTCAGTCTACAGCCATTTAGCCCAATTAATTCAGTCTACAGTTGTTTAGCCCCATCCATTCATTCTACAGTAATTTAGCCTATCCATTCAGTCTACAGTAATTTAGCCCCATCCATTCAGTCTACAGTAATTTAGCCCCATCCATTCAGTCTACAGTAATTTGGCCCATCCATTCAGTCTACAGCCTATTAGACCCATCCGTTCAGTCTATTGTCATTTAGCCCCACCATTCAGTTTATAGCCGATTAGACCCATACATTCAGCATATAATAGCTTTTGTAGCCTTACCCATTTCCTACAGTAGTTTAGTCCCATCTCATTCACTCTACAGCAACTAGCCTGACACACTTGGCCCGCAGCAGTTTACCTCCATCCAGTTAGCCTACAGCAGCTTTAGAGCTAAACTAAAAACTCTAAGATTGACTGATCAATTACATTTGATATAAATTTTTTAAAATGTGTGAATATGATTTTTGGGTGAACCACTCATTTAATCTAGCATGCACAAAAAGTGTACACGCATATAAGGTGTTATGCAGGCAAATTGGTACTTATTGAACTTTTATAAAAAAGACTCAGCATGCATGGTTTAGATCCAACTATAATGTACACACTCAAAGTAGAGTTACCATCTGTCCAACAGTATTGGCAGGTTTTACTTCTGAAAGCTTGACAGAAACAAGTTCAGACTTCAGACTGTACGCTGCCTGTATTTTCTCTTTATTAGGTATATATTACACTATATCTGCAGCAGCCTATAAATCATCTGCCCACTCAGGTTATTATTTGTGGAGAAGCTGGAAGGTAATGTGTAATCTGCAAAGATCTTTTTACCTTCAGGGTTAAACACTGGTTGATGTGCAGCTGATTTTGATCTGTTTCCATAATGGCACTGACAGATTTATGAGTATATGCAGTATATGTAGGTGACTTGGGGTAAAACTGCATTTATTTGGTTAATGTAGTAAAATAAAAAAAGATATAGTACATGGAAGATACTCTTATAAAGTTTTTCTGAAGAGTAATTTTCATAAATGAGATGTGCAAGTGTGAGGAAACTTTTAAAAGATTTCACCCAAAAATAATATGTTTTACCTTTAACTCACATCAAGACATGTTTGGAGTCTTTGTTTAGTTATTTGAGATCTGGAGCTGTGAAGCTAACATTGCTAACAAACACTAGAACTTAATAGTCACCTAAATAGCTTAGTTGTTTTCATCAAAATGCATCAACAAAACGTCTCTCAAAAATAACTGCTACAGGCAGACACTTTAGACAGCAACAGGGCTGGTAGAAGACTGATCAGATTCCTCTAAATTCTGTCATGAGACTCAATGCTGCGTTATTCATTCATTTGCAAATCTGACCGATCACAATCCACCACCTACAAATATAAAAAACTAACCTGCATTCCTGTTCTGCTGTCACAATGCTCCCCCCTCCTCCATCACTACCAGCACCAATTCTATCTTTTTTCAACTACTCGGCAGGATCTGCTATGTCCTGCTGGTCCGAGACCCGGGCCCAGGATGGGGCTTATGCCAAAAAGACTTTCAATCTTTATTAATTGCTGTCAAAAAACTGTACAAATCGAATTATGTAATAAATCTATAGCATTCATATTTCCTGTCTCTGTGTCTTCATGACAGAACTAAAACTGATGCTACATCAGCACTGCTTGTTCTGAGCTTTGGGTGGCAAATGCAGCATTCAGCTATGAGAGTTATTCTTTTTAGAGTCATCTCACAATAACTCTACTGTGTCTTAAACCAGATTGAGTTGTCGGTGAGACCATAATTAAGATGATGATGATGTCTGAGGGGACTGAGAATTTTTTATGATTTTTTACATAAACAACTGAGCTATGTGTTAACCTCACAGCTTCATTTCAGAAGAAACAAAAATTTAACTGCAGACATGTCATGAACTACATCTTTTATTTAATTTTATTGAATATGAACTATGCAATAGAAAGTTTTAAGACTATGTGGTCAGTAAAGGAGCTCTCAAAACGATGAAAAAAATGTGTAGTGTCACACTATTGTCTTGTTTTAGAACTAGGCACTGTATTTGAACCTATGGAAGTCACAGTGGGGTTATTACTGTATCTGTTCTGGCCTATATTCTACAGAAAAGCCTGAGGAACTGGCACCAGGCCTATACTCTGTAGTGCAGCTAAAGCTGACTGATTAAAACCCCACTGAGACGAAGTGGAGATTTTAGTCTTATACGTACAGAAGCTCAGTCATCCTGACTGCCTCCACAGCCAGGAATTTAATTTCCAGTTTGACAATAGGCCATTTTGTCATTAGATGTCTGCACAGGCCTGTGCTAAATGCATGTTAATTGAGAACATGCAATCCAGTACAGCTTCAAACACAGTACTGAACAGATTGATTCTAATGTAATTCTCACCACAGTGCTTGAATGCTATTGATATGTAAATGTAGAAGTGTATTGATTTGATACAGGGTGTTCTGTCAAATGTGTCAGTTATTATGCTTATCTCATGTCATTATTTATGAAAATACAATTCTTTCCTTGTATAATTAGCCTTTCTGAAAGTACCCAGTACTTTGGGCCACATTTGTGAATAAAGGCTGAATGAGGCGAGTCCTGATACTATGTGATAATAATATAAAAAGTGCATTTCACTGTGAAAGTGAGAATTCTACTTTCACTGACCTACTACCTGTGCAGCTTTACCTTTAATTAAACTACACTGTTTATACAAATATAATAATGCTTTGTAGTTCATTTTCTTAGGCAGCACAACACTGAAGTTATATTATGTAGGGTTCATGTTGTCATAAGAGGTCACCTCTCTGAAGGGCAAACACTGAGTACTCAGTTCTATTTGTTTGTGACTTTCTGACAAGCATCAGTAAAGGACTGCAACCAAACCAATGCTTCAATGTTTTTCAACATTTTTCCAAACTAAAAGAAACATTTATCATATTTTTCGGACTATAAGGCTCACTTAAAATCCTTTAATTTTCTTAAAAATCGACAGTGCGCCTCATAATCTGGTGCACCGTATTAATTCAGTCAAAATGTTTTAGTACGACTTTGGTAAGCTACAAAGCCGGACCACTTGATGGATTGTCTGAGCATTATGGCTAACGTAGTCAGGAGCCTTGTGGAGTAATACATACTGTGCTTCAACATAATATTAAGGTGTGTGTGTGTGTGTGTGTGTGTGTGTGTGTGTGTGTGTATATAAGGACCCCAAAATGGCACCTGTTAATAGACCTGCTTACGAAGCGGATTTAAAACTCAAGGCTATCAGTTAAGCAGTAGAACATGGGAATAGAGCAGCTGCGAGAGAATTCAACATTAATGAATGAATGGTATGGAAGTGGAGGAAGCAAGAAGATGACCTGCACCAAGTAAAGACCACACAAAGTTTTCGAGGGAACAAAGCAAGATGGCCACAGTTAGAGGACAAAATTGTACAGTGGGTAATTGAACAGAGAACAGCAGGTAGAAGTGTCTCTACAGTCTCTATTCGTCTCAAGGCAACAGTGGTAGCATGTGACATGAAGATCAATAACTTTTGAGGAGGTCCTTCTTGGTGCTTTCATTTTATGAAAAGGCATAATCTCTCCATCCGCACAAGAACTACCATCTCGCAGCAACTGCCAAAGGATTAAGAAGAAAAGCCGGCCATTTTCCGCACCTACTCCAAGAACAAGAAAAGTTTCCAGCTGGCGTCATCATCAATTTTATGAATATGTGGAAGAGGAATGAACTGAAAAAGTGTGTGTATTGTTTTTCTATTTTATGTGTTACAGCTGAACAATGTTGAAAGTTATTGTGAATAAAGTTTGACTTATCTGACTGTTTTGTTTCACGCCTTATAATCCGGTGCGCCTTATAGTCCAAAAAATACGGTAATGTAAACCTAACTTTTTCAGTGTTTTTACACATATTTTTTGGGTATCTGGGATGCCTGCCCACCCATAAACTGAAAAATGAGACAACCAAGACCGTTTGTGAGCAGTCTACATCTGAAAACATGAAATTCAATGAGTCATTCAGAGTTGAGCTTCCCTTATTGTGCAATGAAGGAACTCATTAGAATGAACTCTATACTTATCTGAGGAGCTCCACCTGCAGCTTGAGAACTCAGCTACTCCATTTAGTCTTTGTGAGGCAGAGAGAGAAAGTGTGTGGTAACCACTTTCTGTTTAAATGCTTTTACAAACTGGGTCAGTAAGTAAGGACTGTAAAAAGGTCACTTTTCCTAAAAGAGGGATTGATGTCAAATCTCAGTGGCAGTGCAGACAAAGGAAATGTATGCATTTCTGCATCAAAGTGATGGCCCCATTTGTTCAAATTTCCTGTTCCACCTTACATGGTGCAGCTCTTATGCTCAAGTAGAGATCAGGGAGGGAGTCGACTACCAAAGAATCGATACTTCAACTCCAAGTCAGTGCCAACTCATGTATCACTCAGCAGAGAGACTGTTGACAGAGCTTAATTCTCATTGGCTAAAATTTGTTGTGGAACCTCTTGGAAGATGAGGTGTGGTGAGTAGAAATAAATACTCAAACCAGCTGATCTGGGCAGTGCTGTTATGATTAAATATTTTGATATCTTAAAGTATTTGACAGACATTTCATTAAGACCCTCAGTAATCTGTGTAAAAGGGGTATAATAGGTCCAGATTAAAACTTAATTAAAAACTATATTAAATCTATTATTCGATGTGTAACTGTAAAATACTGAGTTTTGAAAATAGGAAATAGGTTTGAATAAATTTGAGTTATAAAGAAGAGCGTCTGAGCTTTCATATGACTCCTCTCTTTTGTATGTACCATAGAAAGTAAGACAGTAATGAATATGTGAATAAAAGGACTCCTGGTAAGGTAATTCGTTTAATTTGGACTTGGAAGGGTAAACATCAACTATACTCTGCTACATACAGAATTGTGTTGACTATGTCAGCATCCAAAAACACATCCAGGTGTACCCCAAAACAAAAGCACTGGATGACAAAGGAGGTCAAAACTCTTCACAAGGACTGTAACACTGCCTTCAGGTCTGGTAACAAAGTCTTGTATACACAGATAGACCCAACTTCAAAAGAGGCATTAGGGAGGCTAAACAGGTAGATTGAGGACCATTTCACCAACAGTGACCCAAGGCGAGATTGGCAGGGCATAAAGCACATCACAAACCACAGGAAGCAACTGCACTACTACTAAAGGAGTTGTGTCACTATGAGAGTAACTTATTTGTTTCGTTTCTTGACACAATATGGGCTTTTCAGAGCCAAAGAACAAACAGGTCCATGGAAGATGCCATTGTCACTGCTCTTCACGCAATACTGTCCCACATAGAACACCAGGGGAGCTATACAAGCATGCTCTTCTTAGATATTAGCTCTGCTTTTTACACAGACATACTGAGCAGACTGGTCAATAAACTCACTGACCTAAACTCACTGACTCCCAGCAAATCTGCCATTGAACCAAGGACTTTCTGTCTAACCACACTCAGATTGCACTATGCCCCCAAATCTCCTCCACCATTACACGTAGTACCAGCTTTTTACAGGGATGCATGTTAAGTCACCTTCTCTAAAGCTTCTAAAGTGTTTGCACATCTCTAAAGATCTCTCCTGGACCACCAACACTACAGAAGTAGTCAAAAAACCTCCACTTCCTGAGGATCCTCAGGAAAAACAACCTGCAAGTGAAGCTACTGGTGTCTTACTACTGCTGCTCCATTGGGAGCGTGTTGATGTACTGTATCTCCACGTGGTACAGCAGCTGCTCAGCAGTGGAACACAGAGCCCTTCACATAGTCATTAACACAGCCTAGAAGATCATCAGCTGCTCACTGCCCTCTTTGGAAAACTATTTCATCTTCCGCTGCCTCAGCAGAAGAGCAAACAAAATGAAAAAGCCATCCCATCCATGGCATCATTTGTGTGACCGGCTACCCCCTGACTAGATTTTACAAGTCCATCACATGATGGACATTTGGAACAGAACTGAGCACTGTCGAACACAGACTGGCAAAAATGTTCATGCCTACATATTCAATACCCAAATTACATTTCTATTATCACTGTACAAATGTTTACATTCAACAGCACATTTTATATGTATATAATCATAACTTACTGGTTCACTGAAACAGAAATGTGCAGCATCTCCAAGTACAATATCTATGCTGTTATATATTTATGGTCTATTACACATATTTTATTTTTTTTCTATTCACATTGTTATGTATTTTCTATTTCTTCTAAACTAAACATTAATTGTACATTTTGTAAAAAAAAATGCATATTGTGTAAAGGTGCCTTCAGGATAGTTGCTCAGTTTTGTTTTACACCGTGCAAAGACAGTAAAGGAATCTTCTTTTTAACTTCAGTAGCAGAACAGAGCTTCAGACAACAAAACCAGCAGAAGCTCAGCTTCAATGAAGTGTTTTGGAAAAATATTAGAAATTAAATCTCTAATTAAAAATTCTCATTTTTAAATACAAAAATGCATTTAAAATCCGTTTTTAATGCTAGCATGTCGCACCGTAGGATTTTCATTAATAGTGGCCCCCAGTGGTCAAATCATTTGAAATAATATTAGCGCATCCATACATGGACATACTACTGAAGTTTCATCCTGATTAGTCAGTGATAAGCCTGTTAATTACCTGGTGAAATTTGACTAGCAGTGACAATTTTTCAATGACAAGGTCACAGTCAAAAATCCATCTATCCAATCCAAATCTCAAAGGTGCAGCATGCAAATTTATCACCACATCCTGACATAACTGCATGAAATCTTAAAGGTTAGTATAAAATCATCTTTTATAACTATTGTTTGAAGTTTCATCAAAATTTAATGAAGTTATGAGTTACAGCTGTTTTAGTAAAGTATGCAGTACAGGGCTAATTAGCATGTGATGCTTATTTTGAAATATCAATATTGAAAACCTATAAAACTAATCAGTTAAAGGTTAAGCTGGTGATTTTGAAAGAGTCAGACTCTGGATGAAAAAAACTCTCTTCTGTGGAAAACAGCACTGTGTTACTGATGACCAGTAACGTCACAAATCATCACCTCGCTCTTTCACATTCCTGTTTACCTACTGTCCTGTGTCTTTTTTAAGGGTTAGGGATTATTTTCACCAATTAAATTAATAACAACATGTAGTTTACAACTACATGTTTGTGGTGTACAAGCGTTTGCACAAGACATATATGTTCCCAGTGAATGTGGAAGCCAAAATGAATAATAAAAGAAGAGGATCAATAAAGTGATATAGATATTGACTGTGTGTCTAATTAGGCATCGTTTACTGCTATGTCTGAGTATCAATAACGCAGATTCCCTTACATGCCATAGATTTTATCTCATACAACTATTGGGACATTTTATCAGTCTTGTCCAGAGTGGGCCTGGTCATGTTCAATATACAACAAACAGAAAAAAATATACTTAAATGTCTACTGTTTACAGCACAATCAGTATGTCTTTAATGTCATTCAATGTAAGTTGAGTATTGTATGTATATCTAAGCATCTATTTTTAATTATTATTTACATTACACTTATGTAGCACGTTTCCTGATACCCAAGGGAACTTTACAATTGATACACTCCATTTACACACACTCAACCACACACACCAGCGAGAAGTGGCAGCCAGTCATGCACAGCGTACTCTCAACCGGGAATGACTGTCCACCTGGAGGACTGCATCGAGCACTTGGGGGATCACCCAGGACAGAGTGCCATCCATATCTGGGCAAACATACATACATACACAGAAAAGGGGAATTTTTAGAGTAGCCAATTTACCTCCATGACGGAAACCCACACAGACACGGAAAGAACATGGAAAATTCACTCAGATTGGGACTTGAACCCAAGACCTCAGTGCTGAGAGGTGAACATGCTAACCACTAAGCCACTGTACCACCCATAAGTGGCATCTAGGTATGTTGAATGAGTAATGTGTATCTAGGCATCCACTGATATTTGTATCCATATAGACTTTTGTATCTAAGCTTGAGGTATCTTCTGGACTCTATCCTACACAATACCTAGGGATCCTTTCTTTGTAAACAGCAAAGCACTTTTGTAAGTCACTCTGGAGCCTCTGCTAAATGTCTCAAATGAAAATTGCTCAAAAAATACATCACCAAAATTTATACAAGTGGGTAAGTGGAAATTTTTAAAGCTATGAAATTTATATGGAATTATACTCATATGGAAGGAGAACAAATAAATGTTAAATTAATAGAAAAATTAAATAAATTCATATTTTTTTTCAATACATCAATATAAAATGGTTTTACAGACAGTGATCCAATTTTAGACACAAGCTGTGGGGAATAAGAGAAACCTGTTAAGCCATATTCAACTTCAGTTTCACTCATGGGATGTTAGGTGTGTAACACATCAAACCAGTAGAGAAATTCACCAGAAAAAAAACAGTTTATAACTTATTCATTCTCATGTTAAAACATTCTTATGATCTTTCTTCTGTGCAGGTGAGGTGAAGGATGGTGTTGTCAGAGACTGATTGATGTGCAGTATCCTCAAAAGTGGATTTGCTGTATGGGTCCAGTTGAGTGGCCACCACTTTCTCCTGATTTCACTCTACAGATTTCAATCATGTCAAGACATTTGTTGAATTTTGTTGATCTTAAAGACATAATTGTTGAAGCTTGTGTTAGCATTCAGACAGATGCTTGAGTGAAAGTTAATTAGGAATGGGACGAAAAGATAGACTAAACACTCAAACATGGTGGACACATCAAACACATTCTGTACACTCTTATGGTCAAATTTCTTGTTTCACATAAAATCACTGTTTGAACATGAGACTGAATTAAGTTATGTTGGTTGAATCACCCCATTGTTTTTCTGATGAAATGCTCTACCAGTTGGATGTGTGACACACTTAGCTTAACATTTGTAAAACTGAACTTGAATTCAAAGGCATTAAAGATGGCTACTACATTGTTGACATTGCCAAAAAGGTTTACCCCTTCTCCACAGGTTGTGTCTACATTTGGATCACTCTATTAACTATTTTCCTTTTATATGGGTGTTTCCTTACTTTTGAGACACACAGTACACATAGTTTACATCTCATTTTGCATTTTTTTCAAATAAAAAAGAAAATCAAAGTGATATTGAAATAAATATGTGAGTATACAATGGCAGGAAGCTCTATATAAAGCTTGGCTGGATTAGATGTTTTGTTTTGGGGTATTTGGCTCTGAGCCAGTGTTTGAGATGCTGTAACTTCCTCTCATGAACTGTATTAATAGTCTACCGCAGTATAGGCACCACTATCGACCGTAGCTGCAATGCTAACACAGCATCTGCATGTGCCATTGATCATCTGTCCAAGTCCAGAAGAGTGATTGTGAAGCTGCCGAAAGCTATACACAGTTCCTCAGAGTCCAGATACTATTCCCTTCCTCAGTGGTCAACAATTCAACCACAGTTTACTTTCAATGACTGCTAAGGTGCTGTTTACACATGTTCTGCAAGCCAAATGTTTGAGGACACCTTGTTATTCACTGACATTTGTAGCTAATAGTAATGTAATAGTAAACAATTGTAATGATTCTTATTTAAATTGTAACATCTTGAAACTACCGCAGTTTAACATTGGAGGTGACTGTATTTTCCAGGTTGTGCTCAGAAAAAAATGTGTTTAGAAGTTGAACACATGAATGCCACCACAATGTGATTCATTTTAAATGGGATTCTGGGATAATTTTTTTCTTTTACAGGAACTTTCTTGTCTTTTTATTTGTCCAGGTCACTGCTATTAGTGCTTTTCTCTCTCCTCCCCTGAGAATTACAGGTCAAATTACTTACTGATACTAAGCTAACTCAGCACTTGTCTGATCATTTCAGTCCTGTCCGGACACAAATTTCTATGATTTTCCAGGAAGATGTCATCTTGCATTGGAAAATAAAGATTTTCAGCCACTCAACCATGTATCTTCCACTCCATACGTTACCTGGGAGAGCATTATCTGGAAGAAACAGCAACTCAAATTGATGAGAAAAGTGGGATCCCATAGGGTTATTACTTGAATAGATCTAAGGTCATATTTAATACTGGGAAACTCAAATTTAGGACATGTCAGTAATAAAATATAATGGCAGCTGGCAGTATGGATGTTGCCTCTACAAGTAGATGGTATGTTTTGCACTTATTAATGGTAGTTCAACTTTTGATTTTAAAATTGTTAATTACTTTAATTAATAAATTTTAAAATGATTAATTGTTTAATTAAAACAATTAATATTAACAATATTTTTTTTTTCTTGTGATGTCCATTTTCTTTTTTGCTTTAAAACATATCATGTGATAATTATGACCTTGTGAATTATGAAGCAGGTGATGTTCATCATTGCAGACATTAGACACATGGGTAATGTATTCTGTACAATTTACTGTAGCAAACAGAATGTGATTTAATAGACAGTTAAGCTCATTATGAAAACTTACACTCTTAAATATTTAGGGCTTGGATGGTAGGTATTTAAACATGACTATCAATGTATACCGAGTTTACTAGAAAAGTATCAGTACTACAGTACAGTAGTACAATAAAAATCTCTTTAATACATTTCCTGGAGTAAACTCTTGGTTGTTTATCAGCCAGGTGTATGTTCTGTTATACTGAATTGATTTTATTGTGACATAACTGAATTATACAGCAAACCCAACCGACTGCTGCCACTTCACCATGTTTCACACTTTCCTCAGGCCTGAGAGGGGCCAGTGAGTATGTGAATTCTCCCACTGTTCTTGGCTCAATCCATGTGTCTAGTAGCTGCTAATCATCTCTCTGTCAGAGTTGTGGAAGACTGTCTTGTGCCAAAGGGCCCTCACACCGAACTGGCCTGGCCTGGCACTCTGCCCGACAGATCCCCTCTAGCTTTGAGCAGGCTGCAAGCATGCCCCCAAGGGGTGCTCTTCACAACACAGCACCCTGGCAAAAGAGGCCAATCTGTTCAGATAGCATATATACACTCCAGCACTCAAGATGGGGGGCAGCCATGGCCTAAAGGTTAGAGAAGCAGGCTTGGGAACAAAAAGCCACTGGTTCAATGAACTAGCAAAAAAACTCCACAGATGAGCAAGGCACCTAACCCCCAAGTGCTCCGAATGCACTGCAGGTGTGTTCATTGCCTCCCAGTGTGTGTGTGAATGTGTGCATGTGTTTAATGCTTTCAATGCACTTGCTTTAGATTTGGAAAAGCTGGTGGTCAGCAGTTGTTGCAGAATGACTGGGTCCAGTATCCTGCTGAAAGCGGTCACTGCTATTAGGGAAAATGGATTTGAAATGGATATGAATACATTTTAGGTAGATGGTACATGTCAAAGTTTTTTTTTCCAGTAAAACAACTGTCTTTGTCTTCTTCTCATAGTGCATCTTGGTTCCATCTCTCACAAAGGTCAGCATGGGCACTCTGACTTGTTGCTGGCTACGCAGACCCATATGCAACAAGCTGTGATTTGCAATCTGTGTGTTCTGATAGCTTTCAGTCATAGCCAGTATTAACTTTTAATGCAATTTATGCAAGAGTAGTTTTTCTGTGGGATTGGACAAGACAGGCTAGCCTTCACTTCCCACGTGCACCACTGTGCCTTGGGTGCCCATGACCTTGTCATCGGGTTCACTGGTTGTCCTTCCTTGGACCACTGCACACCTGGAACTCTCTAAATGTTCTGCTGTTTTGGAGATGTTATGACCCAGTCTTCTAAGCATCTCACTTTGGACTTTGTCAAACTCTCAGATTCTTACATTGTTGTTTCTAATTTCTCTGACTCTCTCTGTTCTCAAGCTTCGAAATGTATCCCAGCCATTGACAGGTGCCATTGTATTTAGAAGAAAATTTTATTGCTCAAATGTCGCTCTTTGTTTGCAAAGGAGACTTAATAATAGTCATTCACAGACTCTTTCATGAGTTCATATTGAGATTTCATTCTTTAGTAATTGTGTTTTTGTGTGTGTGTGTGTGTGTGTGTGTGTGTGTGTTTGTGTGTGTGTTATAATGTGAGTAAATCTGAGCACAATGTGAGACTTTACTGAATTTGATCAGTAAGTATTGAGCTGGAACAGCTGTTGCTGGCAAGTTAAGGCAGGTAAAGATGAAGCTAAAACTAGGTTACAGTTAAGCTTGGTACAACCAAAGCTCAGCTTATAGTAGATTCCTCTCAGTTTATGCGAAAGTATGTTGCAGCAAGATAAAATCAGACATTTTTATCATCCCCTGAGGGCCGCTTTACCTTCAGAGTAGCTTCAGGTGGTGAAAAATGCCAACATCACCAAATTTCTCTACTTCATAACTTCATTATGCTGCACACTCCAAATTATTTATAGCCTGAAAAACTTGCACTGACGGTCAGTCAAAGCCACCCATTCCTCAAAGGGATTCTTTGTTGTTGCACTCGTCCTTATATGCCCTCATCAGGCCAAGTTCTTGCTATTTTATTTGTAATCTTGTAACATAGCGAGCTCAGTTGTGTAGGAGGGCAAAAACATCAATCTTGCCAGCATGAAGCTGCTGCTCAGCTCACCTAATTTGACCTCATTGGTCTGCAGAATTAAATTATGAAATTTTGTTCAATGGCTTCAGCATTCTGTAACTTTTGGCACAGAGAGGTTTCTAGGTTGAGAGAGGATATTCTGAAAGGAGCAGCACGCCTCTGAAAGGGAATCCTCTTAGCCTGAGCCCACGTAAGGCCTTGCCAGGTTGAGGTTGATGTGGAGGACACTGATAGCATGGGATCTGATCACCATGGAGAGCTGAGGGGTGCCAGGGCAACCACTGTGTTTATGAGAGCAATATAATTAGCTTTACTGTGGAATTCATATCATATCTTCTAAGAGCTTCTTGGTGTCAATATTTCTTTCATTCCACTTAGTATTTTCATTCTTAATTTTCAAGGCTAAACCTTAAAAAGCCCATATTCTACATTTTCTTCTTGTATTTACTGTAATACCATTTCCCTTCCATTTTCTTGCCAACCTCTCTTTATCCCTTACAATGAAACAGACTGTTTTGGTTGCTGTGCCCTTTAGACTGACATATGTAAATGAGTTCTGTTCTGATAGTCTGCAATAATCCATTTATGTCTCAACAGACAGGAGCACTACAATATTTAATCATACGCACATCTTTTACTCTAATAATTCTGTTACAGACTGTGTACAGAAACAACAATTCTGCTGTCTAAAAAGACAGTCATACTGTATGTAAATACAACCCTCATTTCCAGAAAAGTCTGGGCACTTTCTAAAAATGCATTACAAACTGAAATACATTATTTTTTCATTCACATGAACATTTATTTAACAGATTAAAGGACAAACAAAAGATTTTCAGTGAATGATGACATTCATTGTGTTTGTTAAATATAAAAACATTTAGAAATTGATTCCTGCAACGCAATCAAAAAGTTTGACAGGCATGTTTACCACTGGGTCACATCACTTTTTTTTTTATTATAATTTTTTATTGTTTAGGAATTGAATACTCTGTTGCAGTTTTGCAAGATGAATTGTTGTTCAATCTTGCTGTAGACATGAGCTGCAGATAAGTTCATGGTTGCTATTGTCTTATTTTTCTCTTCATGGTGCTCCATTTTCAATAGGAGACACCGTTGAAACTTGTGCATAATGAGGCAGAATAAAATGTTGGCTTGACAGTAGCATATGTTTATTCAAAATACCAATACAAGCTACCAAATCAATGGTACCTTATATATATATATATATATATATATATATATATATATATATATATATA